>CAUYUJ010015529.1:225000-267500 GCA_963575745.1 Prorocentrum cordatum | reverse complement strand
TCATCATCACCATATCGTATCAATTGTCCTTCTCGCCTTCCCTTTCCTTCCTCCTCGTGCTCCTCCTCTCCCGTTCTCTTCCGCGCGCACGCTCCCGCGCAAGTGCCCAAGCGCGGGGAAGCGCGCGCGGGAGAGAGCGAGCCCGAAGCTTGGCCCGAGGGCCGCCGCCGCGCGAGCCGCAGCCGCCAGCAAGACGGCGCCGTCCGCAGCAGCAAATTGCCCCCGTTTGGCCCAGACCGCGGCGGCCATCGCACAGACGACTGGAGTTCCAGGCGCGCGATTGCTTGAGCTAGAACCAGTGGGCGGGAAGGAAAGACGAGGAGAAGGACGAACACGAAAACGAGGACGACGACGATGACGAGGACGGCGACGACGACGACGATGACGACGACGATGACGGCCAGGTGGTCGTCGTGGCCAGGTGGCGGCCTGCAGCAGCACGTACAGGAGAACTCCGAGGCTCCAGAGGTCCGCCCGGAAGTCGTAAGGCCTGCCCTCCAAAACCTTCGCACGGGCTGGGCCAGAGAGTTTGACGACAGAGGGGGCGGCGGAGGGAAAACCAGGAAGCAAAGAGGTGTGCAACACGGAAGGAGACATAAAAAGGGACCAATAGGAACATGGAAGAGAAGAAGAAAAGGGAAGAAAAACAAGGCAAAGGTACAAGAGGTGAGAAGGGGCGGAAGGAGAAATCGCGGAAAACAAACTAACCAATATCGTTTTTTATGTTCCGGGATAGCAGCCGTCATCGGCCCTGCCCCCCCCAAACAAATGACGTCACGTTCCGCCGGCGGCGTAATGCCTGGGGATAACCGAGACCAAATAGAAGCAGCATGGTGGTGACGATCTGCACCACAACCCTTGTGTACACCAGTGTTCGCGTGCACCACAACGCGCGTGCACACCATAGCGTCAGTGATGCCGCAACAGCCGTGTGCAACGCAACGTCTGTGTACACCACAGTGCTCGCGTGCACCACAGCGCCTGTGTACACCACAACGAATGTGTAACCCGGAGCTGTCCTTAACCCCCCCGACATGAATGTTTCCTCGGCGGCCTAATTCACGGATTAATGCTCCAATAATCGAAGGAAACTTATTACGTTTGCCCGCGGAGCCCGCCAGCAACGCTCTCATGGAAAATCTTGGTGCAGAAACCTGGCGCTCAGAAGTTTTATCATGAACGCTCCATCCTGAGAAGGACTGTTGAACATCAGGCCCCGAGCAAGCCCTCCACAATCTCCATATACAGCGTCGTCGTCGGCGACGCGGACGCCGACGACGATGCTGTAAATGTATCTTGTAGATGAACTGGCCTGCCGCGCCACTCCCCTGCAAGCAAGTAGATTTCACGCGGCTGGCTGTGAGAACCGGCCTCGGTCGACGAATGCAATATATATATATATATATATATATATATATATATATATATATATATATATATAATATATATATATATATATATATATATATATACCCCGACCCTCCGCTTTTCTTCGGCGCAGCCAGAGCGCTGTGTTCAAAGGAAGAGGGCCCGCCCGAGCTACCCAGAAGTTTTGAAAAACCCCCACACACCAACACCGGCCCACACTGGCCCACGCCAGCCCACCAGCCAGAGCTCGCCGAATACCCCCCACCCGCACTGGCTCACCAGGAGGCCCCGGCAGCCAGCAGGGTGGAGGTTTCAGCGAGCCCCGAGTGCTAGGAACTTCTGAGGGTACTCTGGGGGGGACCAAGACTTAGACTCTGAGAAACAACAGGCATGCACGCACGAACATGCGCTATGACGGGGTTCTCAGACTGAATAGGCATGCGCGCACAGAGTGCACTATAACGAGTACGCCAGGCAGAGACACGGGAGGTGGCCCAAGCAAACTGCGGATGACCCCCTTGGGGTCGGCTGCGCCGAACGTTTCACGGGAGCCTCTCAGTATAAGCTACTCGGGGAGATGCCATATACCCCGACCCTCCGCTTTTCTTCGGCGCAGCCAGAGCGCTGTGTTCAAAGGAAGAGGGCCCGCCCGAGCTACCCAGAAGTTTTGAAAAAAAAAAAAACACCGGCCCACACTGGCCCACGCCAGCCCACCAGCCAGAGCTCGCCGAATACCCCCCGCCCGCACTGGCTCACCAGGAGGCCCCGGCAGCCAGCAGGGTGGAGGTTTCAGCGAGCCCCGAGTGCTAGGAACTTCTGAGGGTACTCTGGGGGGGACCAAGACTCTTCCATGACCCCTACTCTGCACAGACTGCGTTGCAGGATGGGCGTTCCCCCCTTTTACGCATGCCCCGCCTGGCGCCTCTCCAGAAACTGACTGATCAGAAGGGAGAGGAATAGGATGAAGTCTGAGAGGAGGGGGTTGGAGGAGAGGGAAGCATCCTTTCAGACATGGGAGGCGAGCGCGCGGGCATCCGCAAGCTGCAGATCCGACAGCTGCAGCTCGGCCAGCGCGGCCACAGCGTCCTGCACGTAGACCCGTGCAGACCGCGCGCTCGCCCACCTCCCTCTCAGAAGGGTCAGCTCGAGGCTGCCATGCTCCAAGAAGTCATGCGTGGCGCCTCCGCGCCGAAACGAATACAAGGTCACCCTCTCGTCGGTGAGGCCCAGCGCGACCACCGCGCGCCTGAAGAGCCGCGTGAACTCACCCCTCTCGGTGTTCAGGATGAGCTCGTCTGGCGGTAGCTGTTGCACATGCTGCACCAGCAGCTTCACCGCGACCCTGGAGCGGATCATGACGAGCTCAAGCCTGCCGTCTCGCTGCCCCGTCTTAGTGTTGCGGAGCGCCACGATAGCTGACATCCGCCGCTGAAAAATGCGAATGTCCTTCCGCCTCAGTTGAAGCATCTCACCACTGCGCAGCATCCCTGCGTAGCCGACGGCGAGCAAGGCGCCCACCCGCGGCAAGCCCCACCAGCAGAAGGCCCCTGCAAAGGCGAGGGCGAGCAGCGGCGGCATCGGCATGGCACGGGCGTTGGGCTCCAACTTAAGCCAAGTCTTTTGGAGTTTCCAACTCTGCTTCAACTTGCCCGACAGCGACGGGCTGAATAATGGCACCGCAGCGAGCACACTGTTCACTGCAAGTAGTGAGCCGCCCGCGCGCCATGCGTGCTCGATGTGCAGGGCAACGCCTTGGTCAACATCTCGCACACTCTTTGGGCGCAGCTGCTGCTCGTTGAAAAAATCTCGTAAGTGCTGTCGCGCCTGATCATGGCGCTGCCTGGTGACTGCAGCAACTCTTCCATCCTGAAGCGGCCTGCTACGCCTGAGCCGCTTGGCGTCCACGGCCCGCTTGAGCCGCGCTGCCGCGGCCTGCGCGCCGACGCCCCCTGCAGCCCTTGTCAAACCAGCGCGACGGCACATCCGCTGGGTTGTCGTCCGTGTCGACGTACGCGTACAGCGGGTAGCTGCCGCAGGCGAGGAGGCACGACGCGTGCGCCCGCATCCAGCCCCAGAGTCTCCTGGCGCTGGACCGCCCCCTGGCGAGCACGCTGGCCGCCACCTGCGAGTCGAGGAGGTGGAGGTAGCGGGTCCCAAATCGAGCTGTCGTTCGGGCACGCCACTTGACCGCATTCACAGCTGCGCCCACCTCCAGCTCGTTGATGTGCGCCTCCTGCCTCCACGGGAAGCCGCGCCCAATGGACCGCGTCCACAGGTTGGACTGCAGCCCGGAGCGCGGCCAGGCCTTGGCACGAAAGGGGGCCTGCAGGTCTAGTCTGACGTCTGCACCTCCTCTGCTGGCGATCCGCAGGTACTTGAACACCAGCCGCCTCTCGAGGTCAGGATCACTAACCTCGGCGCCCCCAAACTCGGGCTCCTGGCCCCACGATGGCGGCGCCGCCCCCGTGCGGAGCAGCGGCGCGATGTCGGGGGCCGCACGGCCAGCCTCTCGAGCCAAGAGCCGCGCAAACAAGTACGACACGACCTGCACGGAGAACGAGTTCCCGATGAGCGACGACCTGATGATTTCCGCCTCAACAACAGGCAAAGAGTCCTTCACAGCAGCGCGTGTGCACCCTCGATCAAAGCCCATCAGCGTCTCACGCTCATCAGCAGTGGTGATGCGCCACTTGTCCCTGGCCGCGTTCCAAAAAGAAGTTCTGATCCTCAAAATTGTACACCTGCGTCACGTAGCTGGAGGCTGTCCATCGTTCGATCGCGATGTCGCTGGCCGTCTGGATCCCTGCGACCGGGGCTGGGGCAGAGCTCCTCTTGTGCAGCTTAGCGAAGGTTGCCAGCGCGTGACTAGGATCAAGCAGGCTCCAGCCGTCTTCAGCCCAGACTGGGACGGCCTCAGCAGCGACATGGAGCTTCACCCTGTGGTAGAACTCAGCCTCCTGGATCTCAATCACATCGTCGCGGGCTTGCAGCTGCCAGGAGAGCCAATACAGGCGCGGCCTACGCACCGCCCCCACATCCATGGCCTCGATGCGGTACGGCTTGACGCCAAGCACCTCGGAGACCATCGCTATGTCGTCCTGCGGCGTGCCCGCCACGTTCTCGACGAACCACTTGGTGCGCTGCTTGCCGAAGACCCGCTCGATGGTTCTGAAGGCCTTGGGCAGCTCGAAGAACAGCTTGCTCTTCGCACCAGTGATCCCCTTGCCAGCTGCATTGAGCCCGCTCACGTCAATACACGGCGAGCCGCCTCCTGCAATCGCATAGCTCGCAGCCTCAGCTGCAGAGCGGGCGACCTTATCCAACGATTCTGGGGCGAGTTTGGTGATGTCCCCCAGCTCGATCACCCCTGGTCATCGCTGCCTGACGCACCTCTTGGCCCCCTTGTCTATCTCCGAAGAAGCGTACATGACGACCCTGCAGGGGCACCGCGACAAGGCCACCATCGCCGCGCCGATCCCACCAAAGAAGTCGAAGAGCGCCACTGTCGGCAAGGGCACCCCTCGAGGCAGCAGCTCCGGCGGCACTACCGATGACATAGCGCCCCGTGGCAGGAAGGCGAGCCCCTCCTCACCAGGGTCAGCGCCCGCCACCTCCGCCCCATGCTTGGTGAAGCCCGTCGAGTAGCACAGCCCGCCGCCCTCCTCGCCGGCGTCGGTGGCGAGGACGACGGGGTCGAAGGTCGCGCGGATGCTGGTGAACGCCATCGGCAGCAAGCACAGGGCGGCCAGCAGCTCGGTGCGCGCCCCCTCGGGCAGGCGAACAACCTGCTGCAGGGCGCTCCCCCCCCGCTCTGAGGCGGCCCTCAGCTCGGGGATGATCCATACCTCGTTGAGCGTCGCGAAGAGCGGCCTGCGAAACTCGAACGCTCGGGCAAGCCGCCCAAGCACCATGAGGCAGGCCTTGGCGGTCACCTTCTCCCTGCCAGCAAGCAGCCACATGATCATCTGCCCGACGCTCATCAGGTTGTCAATCGTGACCCCCACGCGGCCGGCGCCCCCGTCCACGAGGGCGCCCATCCTGACGAGGCGACGCTGCCGACACACCGCCTTCTTGTCCGACCAGGGGACGCGGGCAGAGGAGCACGCCCTCCGCTGGCGCTCCTGAGAGTCGCTGATGGTCCCCTCGATGAGGGTGGCGACGCTCTCGGGCACGATCTCGGGGGAATCGAAATCGTCGAGGTAGTACTGCACCCACGCCTGGGCCTTGGTTTGAGGCACAAGCGGCAGCGGGCGGTCACGCCGCCACTCTACCTTCTCCTCAAACCCCGCGCTGTGAGGCCCATCACCGATGCCTAGCCGCCGATGCAGGTGCTGGAACAAGCTCACTGCAGACAGCCAGCCCATCGGGATCACCGCGACCGCCATCTTGACCCACTTGAGCTGCGGCCGCCCCGCCAGCGACCCAGGCACCGGTTTGCGCAACGCCATGTACCCCCGCCAGGCCTTCGGTAGAGCGTACAGATGAAACGCCCCCGACTGGTCGTCTGACGACCACAACAAGGCCTGGCCATCAGGCACGACGATGGACGCCCACGTCGAGCTGGGGGTCAGCGTGTCCAGGTCGGTCTCAGCAATCCGCTGGTAGGCATTCTGCGGCACCATGTTGATGATGAGCCTGGTGACCCTCGTGAAGGGCGGCGTTGGGGTCCCCGACTTCGCAACTGCAAAGGCCCCCGCGAGGACCTGCTTCCCCCCGACCTGGAAGATCTCCCGGTCCTCGACAGGCTCGAAGATGCCAGCGTCCACCAAGTGCTTGCACAGGGTGTACCGCTCGTCGTCGCTTGCCACTTGCACGCTGACTTTCGGGACCTCCTCTGGCCATTCATCCTGAGGCTTGAGGAGCAGCGTGGGGTCCAACAACCACTCCTGCACATGCGGAGCTGCGAGATCCATGGCCTGCACGGAACCTGCCAATCCCGGCTTGGGCAGCCCTGGTAGAAGCTCGCCCATCACCAGTGGCCCCCCGCGCTCAACCTCCTGTCCGCTGTAGCCGATCCCTTTAAACTTGATCAGCTTGTCGATGTCCAGGTCGCTCAGCGGCTCCAGCGCGTCCTTCGCGAAGTAGGCGGCCGCGCAGCTGATGTTGGCAAGCGCCACCTGCTGCGCCTGAGATGCGATCTGAGGCCAGGCCCGAGGCTCGCCTGCCGCGCGCCCCTCTGCTTCAAAGTTGAGCCCAGCAATGATGGCCCACTCGATGGCCTCCTGGCAGCCCTTGTCCACGAGAGCCCCCTGGTCACGAAGCGGTGCTCCGCTCTTGATGAGGGCCTCCGTCGCTAGGAATGAGCTCTGCATCGGCAGAGGCAGCGGGAGGAGATCACGACGACGCGCTGCCCGCGGATCTGGCTGCGCCGAACCCACGCGACGGAGGTGCGACCCGAAAGCACCTGGGTCTGCACGGCACACGTTGACAACGCTGAGCGCATACTCCAGCTTCGTGACTTGGCACCTGGTCAACTCTTTGACTTGGCGCGCTGCAAGATGGTCATCAGCCGCGCCTTGCGCGCACCCTTCGTACCCCGGGGCCCTCGGGCGTTCGCTGCCCCCAGTTCCTTGAACGTGGGGATCTGGGGGGCGCCCTCGTTCAGCCGCACCTCTCTCGACTGGCTGCCCGTCGCCCCCGCTGCTGCCCGAGGAATCGACGGGCTGCGGCTGATGCTCTTCGCTCTGAGGCTCGCCTGAGGACGCCCGTTGCCCACAGCAGCCGCTAGCACCTTTCTGACTGGACTGGGCCCAGCCTCGCGACCGCTCTTCGCAATCATGTCCAGGGACGCTGGGCCCCCTCCAACAACAGTGTGGGGTGAGGGAGCCTGCGGGTGGCCTGCAGGAGGAGACGCCCGCCCCGGCGACTCGCCCCGGCCGAGCCCCTAGAAACGCGGCTTCTTGGCGAGCAGCTTCTCGCGGAGCTCCTCGCGCTTCAACTCCGCGTGGGCCGCCCGCCGCGCTGCCACCTCCTCGTCGCGAGAGGCGACGCTGGGCTGAGCGTCCGTAGGGATGAGGGCCATCCACTTCGCCGTGTACCAGTCGCCGTCCTTGATCGCCGCGGTGCGTGCCTTGAACTCCTGCGTCGCGACATCGAGCGCCTTGACCGTGGACCCCGACAAGCCCATGTCGAGGATGGTCGCGAAGGTACGCAGCAGCCTCACCTCGTGCGCCCCCGGACTCTTCGGCGGGTGCTCGACGAAGAACACCGTGTCCAGGAAGGCCCGGCAGCAGGGAGGAAGCTCGCCGCCAGGGGCACCCGCTGGGAACTGCTTGACGAGTGCCTCGAGCCCCGACTTCAAGAGGCGGCCTGGCTTGCGCCTCGCGTAGTCGATGAAGTGGTCGTGCTTCACTCGGCCCTCGCTGCGATCTCCAAGTACATCGTCGTCCGACTCCCTGCTTGCCCCTGACTCGTCGTCGTCGCGCGGCGGGCTCCCGCGGCGCCCACGACCTCCACCGAGCCTTGCAAGCTGCTCGCGCTCGAAGCTCGAGTGCCCGTGGCTCGAGCGCCCTCGGCCTAGGCTCCCGACCTTCTCGATGGCCCGCGAGGCGAGCACCTCCTGCGCTGGCCTGTGGGCACTGTCGTGGCGGCGGCCCTGCGCAGCCACCGCGCGTTCCTGCAGCAGCTCCTGGGTCCGCTCCCCCGCGACGTCGGTCCCTTCCAGCTGGCGCATGGCCTCGTCGAGAGCATAGATGCCGCCACCAGCGCTGCCACGGCCACGGCTCCTCGACCTCCGAGGCGGCGCCTCGCGCCGAGCGGGCGGCGCGCGGCCGCGGGGCTCGCCGCGCGCCTCTGCCCCAGCGCGGGCGCCAGCCCGCCCACCCTCGCACGGCTGGCCAGCATCGTCCGGCCTCCCGCCAGCGAGGGGGGCGCGTGCCTTCCGAGGGGCAGGGACCAAGGCGTCGCCACGGGCCCCCTCGCCAAGAGCCGGGAGCCGCCGCGGCTCTGGCAGAGGGAGCGTGGCCCGAGGCGGCCCCCGCCGAGGGGGCGAGCGTGGGGCCTCCTCGACGGCACGCCAGGCACCCGCGAGCTCCTCGGGCCCTGGGTCGAGGTGCTCGCCGTCGTCCTCATCCTCGTCGTCCAGGCCCTCGGGTTCGGGCACAGCAGCCTCCTCGCCTCGATTGCCTTTTGCATCTCCATCGGCGCGCTGAGCCATAGCGATGCGAGCCCGCTCGAGGGCCCCGTCGCTGCCCCACTGCATGCAGAGCGCGCTCGCCTCGTCCTCGGTCACCTCGCGCACCAAGTTGACGTGCTCGAGAGCGTAGCCGTCTGGGCCGACGACGCGGCACTCCCGCGCAGGCACGGCGCAGATGTGCAGCAGCGTGTCGGCCCCCCGAGCGCTCGCCTCGCCGACCGCCGAGGCGTACCACTCGAAGTACGCGTCCGACGCGGCGATGTGCTGAAACGCCACCAGCACGCCGCCGCCAGTGGGCCGCCAGGCGCGCTCGACGCAGACGAGCTCGGATCCCTGGCTGGCCCATGAGTCGTCCAGCACGCCCACCTGCAGCAGCGTGCCCGGCCGCAACGCCACCCGCTCCAGGGCGTCGGAGTCGAGCTCCGAGTTGATCCAGAGCCCGGCCATCTCAGGCCCCGCCGCCGCCAGCCGTCATGGCGCGCAGGCTGTCCCTCCACGGGAGAGCCCACGGCGGCGGCGGGCGGCCGCGGCCCGCTGCGCAGCCCACTGGGCGCGCTGGCGAACACCAGCGCGCCCTCTGAACCAAGCAAAATGCGGATGACCCCCTTGGGGTCGGCTGCGCCGAACGTTTCACGGGAGCCTCTCAGTATAAGCTACTCGGGGAGATGCCACATATATACATATATATATACATACATACACATACACATACACATACACATACACATACACATACACATACACATACACATACACATACACATACACATACACATACACATACACATACACATACACATACACATACACATATATATATATATATATATATGTGTGTGTGTGTGTGTATTGCAACCCCAAGCACGTGTACGCTACTGACTGCGAGAACCTGCTTCGGCAACGAATGCGATCTACATTGCCATCCTCTTCCAAACCTGTTCAGAATTCCTCCATCCACTGCGGCGAACAATAATGGGAAACCCATTGGCGGGCAGCGTCACGGGCGCCGACGCTGAGCATACGCGCGTGTATTGTACATGTATATCAGCCCGCGGCGAAAGCTTCGTGCAAACACGACGACATTAAGAAGGGGATGGCCAGCAACGCCCCTGGCAAATGATATGTCGATACATATATTTATATATGTATGTGTATATGTATATACATATATGTGTGTGTGTGTTTCCTTATCCTCTTACAGACGTGCTCATAACTGCTGTCGTGCAGGGGAAACCCAGAGAGCACGACTCACTGGGAAAGAAAACGTCATTACCCTGCCCACCCAACAATAGGAGGACAACTAATCGACGGCCCGCGCCGCTGGCGCTGACGTTGAAGATGCGCATGTGCTTTGTACGTGTGGCCCGCCTGTATCGCCGAGAGGAATACCTCCCTAACATCATCTAGCGCGGAGAACAATCGCCCACAGCCGCGGTGGTTTGCCCAAGGCCATCCTTGTTCGTGAAAGGGAACCGCTCTTTGCCCAATTATCGTCTCTATTGGTTGGCTCGCGCGTGTTCTTGGTTTGTCTTTGCGTTTTCGTGGTTGTCTTCGTTTCCTTGGTTTCCTGGCCTCCCCGCGGCCTCCCAAGGGCCCCAGGGCTCTCGACGGCGGCCTGGCGGGCAGGGCAGGAAACCAAGAAAACCAAAGAACACACAAAGACAAACTAAGAAAACAGCCGCTCGAACCAAGAAAACCAAGACAACCATATGTGTTGATGGCTTTCTTGATTGGCTGGCGCGTTGTTCATAATGTTTTATTGGTTGTCTTCGTTGTCTTGATGTCCTGGCCTCCCCGAGGCCTCCCGAGGGCCCCAGGGCTCTCGACGGCGGCCTGGCAGGCAGGCCAGGGAACCAAGACAACCAAGAGAACCAAGAAACCGCACAGACAAATCAAGAAATCAGCCGCTCGAACCAAGACTGCACAGAAAACCATTGGTTGTCCTGGTGTTCTTGATTGGCTGGCGCCTTTTCTTGCTTATATATATATATATATATATATATATATGTGTGTGTGTGTGTTCTTGGTCTCCTTAGTTTTCTTTGTTTCCTGGCTTCCCCGCGGCCTCCTGAGAGCTCCCCATGGGGCCACGAAACGTGTGAGGGGTAAACCGACATGGGTGCGGCGGGCGCACGCGAACGCAGCCACTGGGGCCTTCGATGGAGCCCCCGATGGGGCCACGAAACGTGTGAGGGGTGTGCCCAAATGGGCGCGGCAGGCGCATCCGAACGGAGCCACTGGGGCCTTTGGTGGAGCCCCCTATGAGGCCATGCGTGTGAGGGGTGTGCCGACATGGGCGCACTGGCGCATGCGAACGCAGCCACTGGGATCTTCGGTGGAGCTCCCTATGGGGCCACGAAGCGTGTGAGGGGTGTGCCAACATGAATGCTTCGGGCGCATGCGAACGCAACCACTGGGGCCTTTGCTGGAGCACCCTATGGGGCCACGAAACGTATGATGGGTTGTGCCGATATGGTTGAGCGGTGCGGAAGGCAGAGGCAAGGATGTGAGGAGTGAGGAGGGGGAGGAGAGGAGAGAAGAGGAGAGGAGAGGAGAAGAGGGGCGCGGGGCGCTGTCTCTTCAAAGCGGGGACCCAGCACCACACGACGGTTGGGAGTAAGGGAGATTACATGTGAGAGGAGATGTGGGAGGGAAGGGGAGACGGGAGGAGGGCAGAGGGTGACATCGGGGAATTCGCGAAGACCAGACAATGGAGGAAGAGGAAACAAGAGAAGAAGAAGGAGGGGGAAAGGAATAACGGGAGAGGTAAGACGAGTAAGTGAGCGGCGGGGCCTTCGCGCTAGCGACGGGGCCGAGGTGGCCAGGGCTGGCTCTGCGCATCCTCGCCCGGGGCGCCGTCGACCAGAGAGTCGAGGCCGCAGCGGCGGGGCCCGTCGTGGCCGCCCCTGTCGCCCCCGAGGCCGAGAGGGTCGCAATCGTTATTCGTGCCCGCCTCCGCGACAGCTCCTTCCAACCGGTCGGGCTGAGCTCGGCCCGCGGGGCGATCGGCGGCGCCGGGGCCGCATGTCCATCGAGCCTCGGGCGCGGCCCTGCGCGCGGCCCGCGCACAGGTGGGGAGGCGGCATGGTCCGAGGGCGGCGGTCATGTTGACTGCCGTGCAATCGGCAAGCCGCCACCTGGCGCCGCCGCTCGGCCTGGCGGAACAAGCTTCGAAATGTTGGCCACAGGTCGCGATGGCGCGGGGCTGCGGCCATCACGCCAACGCGCCAGATGACAAACTCCTCCATGACGGGGGCGAAGCCTGCGCATACCCTCGACCAACGTGGTTCGTCACCTTTTCCTCTACGCGAATGAAGTTGGGCTTGGCTGACAGTGCCACGTGGATCTGGCGCCGCAGGTCTGCGCGCGAGCCCCTGGGGCCATGCCGCCAGCGAGGAGCGCGGCGGGGCTGTCGACCACTGCCTGGTCATCTGCTGACAAAGCTGGCCTTCTCGAATGCAAGCCACCCTTGCCCCTGCGCCCATTGGCGTCGGACGGAAAGTCGCACCCCTCCCTCTCTCTCTCTCTCTCGCTGTGTCTCTCAATATAGAATAATATATAGATGTATTGTTTTAGTTTGTCTCTCCCCATCTCCCTCCCTCTCTCTCTTTTCTCTCTCTCTCTCTCTCTGTCTCTCTGCACGACGGCTCGCGTTTCGAAGGCGCTGCCGGGCGCGCAGGCGGTTGGGGGGGGGGCAGCGCGTCTAGTTGCGACCGTCCAGTGGCGCGCGCACGTGGCTGCGTTGAGCCCGCCAATCTCTGGCAGACTGCGGGCGTGGGCGACGTGCCGGCGTTGCATGCGCGGACGGGCGGGTCGTGGCGCTGGCCACCTATGGTGCCCGCTTCCGCGGCAAGGTTGGGATCTGAAGGCTCCGGGCCGCGGCCGCGCTGCTGCCCGCGCCTCCCAACCAAGCTTTTCACAGGACCAGCGGCGGGGCGCCGCGAAGCGGAAGGGCTTGCGCTTCCCCATGGTTTCCGCGCTGCCATCCCGCCACTCTGTCGGGTTGGCTCTCCTGGGGCACTCTCGGGCTGTGTTCTCACCGCTGGGCCCCCGCTTTCCTGACTCCACGTCTTCGCTGAGGAGACACACGCGAGGAGGTCGGCCACGCTCTTCGGACCCCTCGCCCACTGGTGATTCCCTTTGGCACTGTCTGGAGGCCTGGCGACGTGTCGAATTTAACCGTCTGGTCCAGGGACGTGCCGCGCACCTGGGCGTCCGGGGCCGCGGAGCTGCTGCCGTCCACGAAGGTGGTGCCGCGGCTTCGCTGGACGAAGCGGTGGTGGTGGTTGGCCGAAACTCACATCAGCAGCTTGATGACGTCGGGAGGCTACGGGCAGATGCAAGCGACGCTCGTGCGTGCCACGGGCGGAAAGTGGGCACCGCACGTGCGGATGTAGCGCAATATGTACGCATAGGAAGACAACCACACCGCCAACAAGTCAGCTGGGCACCCCACGTCCCGGGCGACATCGAGACTGATTTCTGCGATGGGGAGGTCGGAGCACTTCTATCGGATCAGCCCGCCAGTGGCAGTAGGGCCATGCGGGCGCCCTCCACCTGGCGGGCGAACAGTGCACTCACGTCCACGAGGGTGGCACTGGTGGCCGCTGCGGTACTGGTTTCGTCGGTCCACCCAAACCGCCAAGCACCCTGAGGCTAGTAGGCGGCCGCGACCGGTTGTTACTGTGGCCCGTTGGGTGTTAGTGTGGCCCGTTGAGTGTTAGTGTGGCTCGTCGCGCGGTGGGATGGGAATTACTGTGGCCCGCGCAGGCCGCTCGATGAAAAGTAATATGTAAAGGTATCTCATGTTAGATCTGGAGAGATTCGCAACCCTTAAGGGAATGCACTCCCGCGCAGGCAAAAGTGGCCACAGTAACTCCCACCTGGAACCAACGTGGTAGTAGTGCTGTGTTAGTGGTGTGGTGGTCGCTGTGCTGTGTTAGTGGTGTGGTGTTGGTAATGTTGTGTTAGTGGTGTGTTGGTAGTGGCTGGTTGTGCTGTATGCTGTGTTAGTGGTGTGGTG
This sequence comes from Prorocentrum cordatum, assembly GCA_963575745.1. Taxonomy (NCBI): domain Eukaryota; class Dinophyceae; order Prorocentrales; family Prorocentraceae; genus Prorocentrum; species Prorocentrum cordatum. The sequence continues at coordinate 253,974 of CAUYUJ010015529.1, read as the reverse complement.
TTGGTAGTGGTGTGCTGTGTTAGTGGTGTGGTGTTGGTAGTGTTGTGTTAGTGGTGTGGTGTTGGTAGTGTTGTTGAGTTGTTAGTAGGTAGTAGTGTTGTGGTAGTGGCAGTGGTGCTGTGGTAGTGGTGTTGTGGTAGCGGTGTTGTGGTTGTGGTATTGTGGTAGCGGTGTAGTGGTGTTGTGGTAGCGGTGTTGTGGTGTTGTGGTACTGGTATTGTGGTAGTAGTGCTGTAGCGTGGTAGTACTATGGTGCTGTAGTGTTGGTGTTAGGTAAGATCGTCCATGGGGAGTACTAGACCTACGGAGTGCTAGTCGCAGGGAGTGCTAGCCCCAGGGAGTACCAGACCTAGGAATTACTACCCCTAGGGCGTACTCGTCCAAGGGAGTACTCGTCCTAGGGAGTACTCGCACTACGGAGTACCAGCCCTAGGGAATACTACTCCTAGGGAGTGCTAGTCCGAGGGAGTGCCAGGAAGTACTGTCGCTAGGGAGTGCTAGCCCTAGAAAGTACTGGCGCTAGGGAGTGCTAGCCCTAGGGCGCTAGGGACGACGAGAAGTAGTAGTAGTAGTAGTAGTAGTAGTAGTAGTAGTAGTAGTAGTAGTAGTAGTAGTAGTAGTAGTAGTAGTAGTAGTAGTAGTAGTAGTAGTAGTAGTAGTAGTAGTAGTAGTAGTAGTAGTAGTAGTAGTAGTAGTAGTAGTAGTAGTAGTAGTAGTAGTAGTAGTAGTAGTAGAGTAGTCGTAGTAGTAGTAGTAGTAGTAGTAGTAGTAGTAGTAGTAGTAGTAGTAGTAGTAGTAGTAGTAGTAGTAGTAGTAGTAGTAGTAGTAGTAGTAGTAGTAGTAGTAGTAGTAGTAGTAGTAGTAGTAGTAGTAGTAGTAGTAGTAGTAGTAGTAGTAGTAGTAGTAGTAGTAGTAGTAGTAGTAGTAGTAGTAGTAGTAGTAGTAGTAGTAGTAGTAGTAGTAAGTAGTAGTAGTCGTAGTAGTAGTAGTAGTAGTAGTAGTAGTAGTAGTAGTAGTAGTAGTAGTAGTAGTAGTAGTAGTAGTAGTAGTAGTAGTAGTAGTAGTAGTAGTAGTAGTAGTAGTAGTAGTAGTAGTAGTAGTAGTAGTAGTAGTAGTAGTAGTAGTAGTAGTAGTAGTAGTAGTAGTAGTAGTAGTAGTAGTAGTAGTAGTAGTAGTAGTAGTAGTAGTAGTAGTAGTAGTAGTAGTAGTAGTAGTAGTAGTAGTAGTAGTAGTAGTAGTAGTAGTAGTAGTAGTAGTAGTAGTAGTAGTAGTAGTAGTAGTAGTAGTAGTAATAATCATCGTCGTCGTCGTAGTATTCCGGAGAGCCCAAGACGCTCTTCGGAGAGCCCAAGAAGCGCTTCGGATGCCCCAAGAAACTCTTCGGAGGCCCCACGAGGCTTTTCGGAGAGCCCAAGAGTCTCTTAGGCGGCTGCAAGAAGGTCTTCGGCGCCTCCAAGAGGCTCTTCGGAGAGCACCAGAGGCTCTTCCGAGAGGCTCTTCGGTGAAGGGGGGGGGGGCAGAGCCTTTTTGGCCCCCCCCCCCCCTTCACCGCACTCGATAATTATCAGGGGGACGTAAGACCTGGGTACAGGGGACTCGGAAATCCCCGACGAGGTCGTCAAAAAAATGACGAGGCCGAACCTGCATTTTGACGAGGCCTCCCGCTGCAGACATCCCACGAAACTCCTCCTCGTCAAAATCCGAGGCGCGGTCGTCAAAAAACGGTGACGAACCCGAGTCCTGGCAAACCCGGGTCTTACGCTCCCCCGAAATTAATACACTCCGGAGGACCCCTGGCCATACTAACACCCTCCGGGCCGCAGTAACAACCAACGGGCCACAGTAACACCTTATCTCGTAGGCGGCCTCCCAGGCTTCATGCAAGTCCACATGACGAGGAGAAACCAGTGGTCTGCAGGGGGAGCCCCCTTGCCATTTAGAAGACATGGCTTGGGACGGTGGAAGAGCGGGTCGGGGCTGCTATCCACGCGCTGCATGCCTGAAGCGACCCTTAGTATAGACGAAGGACGCCGGCAGGGATAGTTTTGGCCTCATTGGTGGTCTATCCGTCCACACCTCCAGCCCGCTTCGGTAGTCGAGCGCGGATGAATGGGAGAAGGGTGGCGTCGTCCAACGACCTCGGGGGCTGCCATGTTATGGAGGCCGTGCACCAGCGCTCCTGCGTCTTACGATCCCCACGCGGAAAACTCTTTGTCGGTCCCCCGCGGCTCTACGGCGAGCGGAAATGTGCTTCTACGTGTAAAGCAGAAGCTTCAAAACGGCCTACACGTGTATCTCTGTTGGAGGCCGTCTGGCATGGTGGGGACCAGCGAAGCCCTCGTAGATATCGGAGCCACAAGCCTCGCCCTGATGCCCTTCGACGCCACTACTCGCGGCATTACAACGAGAATTTGGTTCGCCGTCGCCTGTGACTGTGGCGCCAGATGCGACAGGCAGGGCGTCTGGCCCCTGAGAATGCAACAGTGCGGGCAAGAAGCGCACCAAGGAATTGTCGACCTGGCGATGCCATGCTGCACTGGCACTTCCGTAGTCGCTGACCCGCACTGGCTGTGCCCATGGGTTAATTGATGCCTCAAGTTTTCTCTTGGCCCGCTCCTCGCCGTCGGCACTCGCTCAACAGGCCGTCGTGGAGTGCCCGTGCCGACTGAAAAGCAGATAGGCCATTCGTCGGCCACCTGTCCAGGGCGTTGGAGCAGATGGCGCGCTCCCAAGCTTGCACAGGACTTTCTCTGGCCCGCGAGCCGATCGGGGCTCCCTAAACGGGACATAATCAAACGGGGGCGTAGGCATTCCTGTATGCCCCCGTTCACTATGCCCCCGTCTGCGGCGCCCAGGGCTCCCTGAACGGGGGCATAGCTCAACGGGCTCAACGTGCCCCCGTTTGCTATGCCGTCGCCGCTGGCGCCCGCGAGCCGACCTGGGTGGAACAAAAACCACTGCTGGCCGAACCCGGCCGCCTTCGCGCTGCCAGGCCAAGGCGCAACGCAGAGAGGAGGAGGCGGAGGAGGAGGAGATCAAGCTGAGAAGCTCCCAAGAGAAGATGGCTGGGCGGTTTCGCTGAACCCCTCTGACCTGCACCCGCACGCAGCGATCCTGGACTGAGCGAGTGAGTAAGTTGAGCGTTTGTGGCGGGGTGGACCGGCTGCCCCTGGTCGACGCGATGGTCACGGGGGCGGTTCTGAGCCACAATCTGGCCCGATCACCGTTCCAGACGGCTTAGCGCCGTCTGGCAGTTGATGACGGATACGTGGTGGGTAGGACCACGGTCGTCTCATAGCCCGCGATGGGATGGAACAGAGAGCAGGGGGCAGGAGGACGAAGGAGGGAGGAAGGGAGGCGAGGGGAGGAACCATTGGACGAAGGGTGGAGGGAGGAGGGTGAGAGAGGAAATGAGGACACGAGAATGGGGAGGACAGGGCGGTACGGGAAGAGGGGAGGACGGGAGGAAGAGAGGAGGGGAGCAGGCGGGTACGAGCTGGATCGAATCGCAAATCGTTCGGATCGGAAACGTTTCGGACTGTCAACGTATCATCCCGAATCGAATCGAAATCGAATCGCCGCGCCCGGCTCCGGCTGACCCCGGCTGGTGAACCGAGCCAGAACGAATCAAATGGAAATCGCAGGCCTCGCCCGCGAATCGAATCGCGTCGAATCGGACCCTGGGCAGCCCGGGCAGGGCAGAGGGGGAGCCAAGGAAGCGAGCATTGAGTGGGGAGGGGGGAGGACCCAGACTCCCGACGTCGCATTTTTTTCGCAACGTCGACCGCGAGGGGTCGGGACCCCTTCCCCGGGACTGGTTTTTATCCTGAGCAGTTTGTTGACGGTCTCGAGGCTCTGCAAGGGCCCCCAGAGGCCGGAGGATGGGGGAGGGACGACAGGGGATGGGGGCAGGAAGAGCGAGGAGGGGAGACAGGGGGCGGAGAGGGAGGGAGGGACGGAGGGCGCCGAGGCAAAGAGGGCGGGGGAGGGGCGCGCTGTGTGCAGCGGCATCCGCCGGAGCGTGGGCGGCCTCGGGAGCAGCGTACCGCATCGTCCCCACGGACGAATGGTTTGCCTGGGAGAGGGAATATACATATATATATAGAGAGAGAGAGAGAGAGAGAGAGAACGAGAGAGAGAGAGAGACAGAGAGAGAAATTAAATATCAGAAAGACAGAAAACACAAAGAGAGAGAGAGAGAGAGAGAAAAAGAGAGAGACACACAAAGAGAGAGAGAGAGACAGAGAGAGAGAGCAGCAGAAATAATTAGAGAGAGAGGGAGAGCGAGAGAGCGAGAGACAGAGAGAGAACCCCAAAAAAGACCCCGAACTCCCTCCCCGCCTCCTCCTCCTAATCCTTCTCCTCCTCCTCCTCCCCAGACGACCTCTGGTTACCCTGGCACACAAAAACAAACATGTTCTCCGCAGCTTGCAATATTCGAAGAATCGTACCTGGGCCCCTGGGCTGCCAATCAAAGACCCACGATGACAGACTGGGCCTCGGGGCAGGCATTGGGAGATCCAGGTGCCACGGACTCAAAAACATCGGTCGGGGGTATGGGTCTTCCTGACTACCCCTCCTCCTCCTCGTCCTCCTCCCCCTCCTCCTCCTCCATCTCCTGACTCCTCCTCCTCCTCCTTGTCTTCCTCTTCCTCGTCCTCTTCCTCCTTGTACAGTGGGCATATTGGGTCTGTCAGGAGTCTGAATATTCCGTGCTCATCCTCCCTTCCTGGACACGGCTCGGAAAACGGGGTCAGGCGTCCGCGCGTCGTGGAAGGACAAATGCGGCAGATGCGGTGGCTCCATCTTGTGCACTGAGGCCCTGACGCGTCGATCCGGCTGTCCCGATGTAACGATGTACGTAATCACAGGGGCAGGGTTGGGCTCTCCTGCAGAGATTTGTTCACAACCCTGGTGTTGGGGGATCGAAGGGGATCGGGATTACGTGGCCACCAAGCGAGGAAGGGAGAGGGGAGGATGGAGGAGGGAAGCCCTGGGAGGAGGGAGCGCGAGAGCGGGAGAGAGCGAGAGAGAGAGAGAGAGCGAGAGAGGTAAGAGAGAGAGGGACAGGGGGACTCAGAACGCCGGCATCTCCACAGAGTCAGGACGGCCAAACCAATATTCCATGAGCCTGGGCATCTGAGAACCGGCCTCGGCCCCAGCCGAACCAGCAAAACAAAGTACAGCACGAGCTCCGCGTAAATGATTCGGTCAAGACCTCTGGAGCCTCCTCCTCCTCCTCCTCATCTCATTTCTTCTCTCACCAGCTCCTCCTCCTCCTCCTCCTCCTCCTCCTCCTCCTCTTTCTCCTCCACCCTCGACCTGCCTCCGTCTACCTCCTTTCTGTTCGTACCTTCCCCGCCGCCTCAATCGTCCCACTCCTCCTCCCCGGCCCTCCAAGCTCCTCCAACTCCGCCCCCATCCCTTGTCCCGCATTCCTCGCCCTTCCTCCCTCATCCTTCCCGGCAAGGATGCATCCTTCCTCGACCCCCTGCGTGTTCGATCATTCTCCCTGCTTGCTCCCCGTGTTCCTTCGAATCCTTGTTCTCAACCCTCGCAACCCTCCTCCTTCTCCTGCCTCCTCCTCCTCCTCCTCCTCCTGCTCCTCCTCACCAGCCATCTGTGCTGCTCCCTCCCTTCTCCTCCTCATCTTCTTATCATTGTGCTCGCCTTTTTCATTCCTCGATCTTCTTCCCCCCTCTCTCTCTCCCTCTCTCTCTCCCGCCTCCCTCCTCACTCACTCCTCCTCTTCATCTTCCTCATCCTCATCCACCTTCCTCCTCCTCCTCCACACTCTTCATCATCATCCTCACCTTTCCTGTCATTGTGTTGTCAATCACCCCTCGCCATTCCACGTTCCTCATCCATCCTCGTTCCTCCAATATGTCCTTCCGTTCATTACTTGTCTGTAAGGGGTAACATGTGTAATTAGACAAATTGGTACAAATCGTTCTAAGACGCAGGGTCCCCGAGATCGGGGACTCATCGTTGCTCCCCATCGCTGCCTTCCATCCTGGGCATCCGAGATCGGTGGCTTGTCGTTATTTCCCTTCGTTGCCTCACACCGTTGCCCCACATCGCTGCCCCCCATCCGTATCCAACATCGCTGTCCCCCATCGTTGCCCCCACAGTTGCCCCTCATTATGGCCCCTAGTTGTGGCCCCGTGCGAAACTGTGTACGATCTTCTGCCGCCAGGGTGTCGCTTTGTCACAGGGTCCTCGTTCCCAGGGCAACAACACAGGCGGGGCCCTCGATATCCCAGGGCCGCGATCTGTCAGATAACACGCTGGCTCTGAGCGACCAGCAAGGCCGCAAGAGAGCTCCACATCATTCCAAGAGCTCGCTGAGAGGGCTCCTGGAAAGCTCGGCGGGCTGGATTAGAAGCGGCGGCGCGGTCCAGAAAAGGCCCGAAGAGACACAACTCCGCCGGACCCCTTGCGGAAGCAGCAGGCTGCGAGGCTCAGGTTCCTGCTCCCTGCGCCAGTATTAGCTTCCAATGTCCAGTGTTATAGTTCTGCTATAGAACACCAAGACGATGAACCATGTTTCTAATCATTTTTTAAAACCACGAGAGGTTCTTGGAACATTCTTTGCTGGGGCCTATAGCCGGGGAGATGTAGGACTCAGGTTTGGGGGCTCGGCTTGGCCTGACGGGGCCGTCAGGAAAGCGACGAGACCCAGTCTGGAATGTGACGCGAGTTCCCGCTGCAAGCATCCCACAAACATTGGATCGTCAAAATCCAAGACATGCCCGTCCAAACGCGCCGGCAAGCCCGAGCTCTGGCGAACTCGAGCCCTACATTCCCCTGATATGGGCAGGCCAGAAGGCTTTGCCACTGCTCGTCTCAACTCTACGTGCTGACCTGGGGGAACCAAAAACTACCGATACCGCTGCTCCCGGACCTCTCCCGGGTGCGTTCTCGAGGCGAATCCAGCCGTGGCGAAGAGGGCCACTCAGGAGGCCCCAAAGAGGGGAGTACGAGGCAAGTGTAGCGGCATGGGTGCCCCTCCTCCTCTGCTCGGGAAGTCCTGGCCCAGGCCAATGCTCTTGGAGAGGCCGAAGTCGCTGATCTTCACGTCGTACCTCGCCAGCGGTGGCCGCCGCCGCCGGCAGCCCTCGGGCTCCGATCGCCCCCCCCCCCCAGTCCAAGGGCGGCGTCGCTGCCGCCGGCGGCGACGTCCTCGTCGACGTCGTCGCCGGCGTCGCCGTCGACGCGGGGGGCAGCAAGGAGCGGGCGGAGAACGGCATGACAGAAACTTTTTCGCCGTCGGGGGCGCCTGTCCCAGGGCAACCGGCAAGTTCAAACCCCGACGGCGGCACGTCCAGGAACAAACCTGTCTGGCCGCCCCGGGACAGGCGCCCCTGGCGACGGAGCAGCTTGTGTTCACCCGTTCTCCGCCCGCTGAATGGGACGCGCAGAGACATACTAGTACTATATGTCCACCTTGCTGGCGCGCGTCCTGTAGTAGACCCATATTGTAGTATATCGTTTCCCGAGCGGTGTGGCCAGAAAGCGCCCGCCACGACGCAACTACCTACTATAAGATTTCTCGGTGCGCGCGTCGCCCCTGGGGGGGCGGCGCACATATAGTATACGTATGATGGGGTGACGCCCGCTGAAGCAGGGGGCGCAAGACGGGCGGCACGCTGGCCTGCGCGCGCGGGGGTGCCATGGGGGCCTTGCTGCCGTGGGGCCGTCGGCGGGGAGCGCAGGCCCGCTGCCCTCCCCCCCCCAAAACACATGGCGGGCAGCGCGAGCAGGCGGGGGGAGAGTGCTTTTTGTTTGTTTCCCGTGTGAAGACCCCATTCTGGAAATCGCCAGCTCCCCAGCTGATGGGGAGGGGGCTCCACCATACTAGCGCAAGCCGAGAAGTGAGGAGGAGGAGGAGGAGGAGGAGGAGGAGGAGGAGGAGGAGGAGGAGAGGAAGAGAGCTTTTGTGTTGCAGGGCGCCTGTCCCCCAGCCAGACCTCCCTGCAAATGCGCGCTGCAGCGAGATCTCCACACCTCCAGCTCGCGCCGCTGTCCAGGGGTAATGAGGGACTGCGTTCGCCATCTGAGGCCCCCCGAGGAGGCAGGAGAGAGAGAGCAAGATCAGTCGACATGCCATCGGGAAGCCCGATCGGATCGGAACATGTATACGATCGGGCTGCATCGGCCGGCACGGAGTTTAAATCGGGTCGGCTCGGCTGCGCCAGGATGCACAACTGCAGATGGCCAGCGTCGGGCCTCATCGCATCGCTGAAACATCTAGGTCGCATCGGATCGGGCCAGGCGAACTCGAAGTCGAATCGGATCGATCGAATCTGAACGGCCCCCGACATTGTGTTCTTTTTCGCAAAATGGGCCTTTGGAGGTCTGAACCCCTTCGGCATTTTAATCCTGAGTCGTCTCTTGGCGGTCTCAGGGCTCGGTAAAGGGGCCCCCCCACCTGGAGGCCGAAACTTTCGGCCTCCAGGGGGGGGGGCAAGGCGGGCGGATTGGCGATTTAATCGCCAATCCGCCCGCCTTGCTGTGTGCTTGTGTTCGTGACGCGAGGAGTTCGGCTAGAGGCCTCCCACCTGGGGAATGAGTAGATGGGGTCGGAGGACCGTGCAGCATCGGCGATGCATCGCTGATGCATCGGCGACGTCGGCGATGCATCGGCGTCGTTGGCATTGAGAAACTCGGGCTCCACATCCAGCCGCGTCGGCGACGTATCGGCGATGCGGCGCTATCCTCCGACCTCATCTACTCGGACCCCAACTGGGAGGCCAAAGCAAGTCCCAAACAGCCTGTCTTGTTTTTTCTGTCCGTGTTCGCGACGCGACGGGGTAGTTTATTAGGCGGAAACAGCAGAAGGCACATCGACATCGCGACATTAGCACAGAAACGCTCGCAGGGCTCGCGCAGATCTCTCGGATGGGCGCTACCCCCCCCCCTCCCTGGCCGCGCAGACCTCCGAACGTTTGTGCTTACAGCCGTCGCCGAGTGAGGAACGAAGGGGCTTCGTTGGCCACGGCGGGCCTCGGCCACGCATGGGCTCCCCAGTCTAGAGTTGATCTGAAGATCGACTCGGAGGCCCGAGCTCCGTCCTGAACCCAACGTGGTATAGACTCCAGCGCTTTGACTGTATGCCAGGTTTTGTGTGTTCCCAGCAGACATGCGACGTCTTGCGTTTTTCCATACGCAGTCCTCGGACGTCCCGACCTGCTCCCCAGGGGAAATGGTTCCTCCCGAATCGTTTTGTATACTGCCAGGGGCACGCGAGGGCCCCCGGAGGCCGAAAACGGCCAGAACCCTCCCGTGGCGCGACAATGCCTGGGTTCTTCGAAGAAGAGGCGGGAGAGGCGGAAGAGGGTCCGAGCAGGGCAAAGTGAGACAGCGGCAATTCAACATCGGTCCCTGGACCGCTCCCAGGTCCCAGCGCACCAATGTCCCAAGCTGCGTTCAGCCGTGCCGAACCCGAAGGCCCACTAACGTTGTCCCAACGCGCTCTCCTCTGCTCGATGATCCTCAGAACGTGTGTGACTCAGCGCCCAGGTGTGTTTGTCCGTCGAGCTCCTTCCTTACGACGCAGGCGACGTAATGATCTATCGGTTGGGCTGCACAGGGTAGACACATGTCAGAGTGGGCTACAGTCAAAATTGATAGGAAGGATGCACGATAAGGATGCAAGCCACTGGGACGCCCACGTCGAAGCTTTCCGAGCGGAGCTGGCCATCGAAAGTGGTTAAGGATGGACCGACGAAGCAAGGATGCAAGGGTATCCTTGGGAAGGTTGCCCATCCTTACCATCGGTTTCGACTGCAACACACCTCCTGAAGATCATCGGCCCTGGAGGAGCCGAGGAACCGCGGCGGGGCAAGCGCTTTTTCGGCGGGCGCCAGCGCTTTCCCGGCGCCGCCCGCGGGGGTGGGCCCGCCTCGAGCGCGCGGGCGTGCGCCAGGGCCGAAGAGGTCTCTGCTGGGCGGCCAGCGGCCGGCCCCGCGCGGGCCGGCGACCAGCGGTCGCGGTGCGGCCGCCTTCTGCGGTGGGGCCCGCGGGGCGTGGCCCTGCTCGCCCTCCTCTCGTGCGAGGCAGGGGTCCACGGCCAGGAACTTTGGGGCAGCGCGTCGCCCCGACGGCCCCGGCGGCACGCATCGCCTTGCGAGTGGATAGCGTATCGCTCCGCTCCGCGGGGCGGGATCCCGAGGCTCGGGAGAGGTCGAGCCTTCGACGTCTAAGGACCGCGAAGAAGATAGCGCGTCGCGCCATATACCGTGGTGGGCCAGAACCGGCGGCGCGACACGCTATCCCAAACATCCCCGACTGCATCCATCCCTCCTCTCGTGCGAAGCGGCTTGCCTGCTTACTGCTGCACCTGCCGGTCCTCCCCCTCTCCCCCGCTGTGTGGACTAAGCAGGCGCGCCGCTGTACAGCTGCATGTTCGCACTATACGCCAAATACACTGCAGGCAGTGTGCAGCCATGGACGGCGCATTCGATTCGAATGAATCCTGGCGCCTCGATGTTCTGAATCGGGTGTTTCCGTCCTGTTTCGGACCATGGGGCGCTCAAAAAAATGGAAAAGGGGGGGTTGGGGTTCTGATCATGATAATTCACGATGTTGTATCGGATCCGTGCGGTCGGGCATTTTTCATTAGCGTGTCGCGGCGGCGGCCCCGGTGGCATGCCATGCCTTGCAAGCCGATGTTGCGTCGTTCCGATCAGCGGGGCGGGAAGCTCGGAAAGGCTCGGGGCGTGGACGCCCGGGGACTGGGACTTGGATGGCGTGTCGCGTCGAAACGTGGTGGGCTGGAACTGGCGGCGCGACACGCTACGCCACGCGCGCTCGCCCTCTTCCCGTGCGGGCCAGGGGTTCGTCCATCCTTGAGGTCAGGGCGCTTCGAACTCTTTCGAAACGAAGGCTGTCGCCCGGCTTCTGGCCCTGGGGCCCTCACGAACCGATCCGGCTTGAGCATGGTGCAAGGAAGAGCGGGGTCCGCGGCCCCGGTCGCAATTTGCGATGTCTCGCGGTGTTGCCAATTCTGCCGCAGCGTCGGATCTCAGGGCCCCGATCCCACAGTGCGGGGGCTGTCCACGTACACCGCCCGGGGGCCCGACGCCCGAGGGCCCCAGGGGGCGGTGGATGTGGACACCTTTGGGCCCAAGGGGGCCCAAGGTGTAGTTTAGGAGGAGGAGGAGGAGGAGGAGGAGTGGGCAGCTAGCCTAGACGCAGTCATCTTGGCTCCGACGCTTCCCACATGCTCGAGCGCCTCTGGCGGACGCACTCTCGACTACTTCGTTGTACATCATAGTTTACAGCATGGGCACAAATTACGTCTTCTCAGTTCAGTGGCCACCGAGCCACGCAAGCCCGTCGCTCTTACATTGCAGGCCTCCAAATGTAATCCTCTCGTGCAGCTGGTCAAAGATCCGCGTCGCTTTCCGTATGCACGTCCTGACGGACGTGAGCGTCGGCCCTGGGGATGGCAGTGGTCGCAGTTGGCTGAGGCAGTACCAGAACCCACCCGCACACCGCAGAGCACCTGGGTTGACTTCATCACCCTGGCCGAGCAGCAGTTTGTGGACATCTACCAGACAGATCCCAAGCAGGCCGACAGCTACGTGGGCAGGGCCAAGCCGCTCCGTCTCGAGCAAGCGCACATTCGTGTTCCTCAGCGGCTTCCTTTTCCTCGACTGAGCGCCCTCGCCAGGTGGTGGAGGCGCGCCGCCTACGCCTTTCATGCCCTCGGTCATTGGCACAGCAGTCAGTATCGCAGACGTGCGCTGAGAGCCTGCCGTCGTTTGCATCACGAGGCCAGCACGCCTCCGTTTGTGAAGTTTTTTGACAACGAGTCTCCCTGGTTGCAAGCTCTGTTTGGAGCGGCTGATCTGCCGCCAGACCTCGCGCGTGCGTTCGACAAAAGGGCCCGAGCCAGAGCCAAGCGAGAGCACAAGACGGCTGGCAACGCCAAGAGTGCCGAATGGCGCCAGTGGGTCCGTGACAATTCGCGTGATGGCGTTGCTGCCCTATTCGCCTGCACGAAGCCGCACACGCCTTGGCACGCCACATCCAAATTTGAATCAGACGGCTCCTGCAGAGCCGCACCCGCGTCATCCAAAGAAGAGATAGAGCTGCTACCGGCCGAATGGCGCGCCTGCTGGAATGTTGGACAGATCAACGACTCGCTTGATTGGCCAGCAGATCTAGGGCTACTGTTTCCGGAGCCGTCAGTCAGGGAGATGACACAGGTCCTTCGTTCGTTCTCGGCTCGGTCGGGGTGTGGGTTCGACGGCGTCACCCCTCGGCAGTTCGACCATCTCCCTGACGAGGCTATCAATGTGATCACTCGCATCATCATGGACATTGAGGCGAAACGTGAATGGCCAGTCATTCATGTTAAAATTGTTTTCCTCCTCAAGAGAACCGGAGGCCTCAGGCCGATCGGACTCCTGCATTGCATTGCGCGAATTCAGGGTAGGCGTCGCAGACCCCTTGTGCGTGCTTGGCAGGAGCGCAATTTCCGCTCCTTCTGGTGGGCCACGGCTGGACGCGGCTCAGATAAACTCGTGTGGGTCCAATCTGCGATGTCGGAATGGGCCGTCGGCCGCGGATTTTCCAGTGCTGTGGTCCGCCTGGACCTCGGAAAAGCTCTTGAGCAGATTTCGCACGCTAGGCTTCTGGCTGCAGCGATGGCCACGGGCGTCTCGCTCCGCCAGCTGCGCCTTCTCGTGGAGTTGTACCGAGCGCCCAGGATCTTGGATCTTGGCGGTCGCGCCTCGGACATCATCTCCACAGCGCAGGCGGTCGTCCCCGGCTGCCACTTTGCCTCGGTCGTGCTGCAGCTTATCACTCTGCAGCCGCTCGATGTGCTCAGCCGTGTCCACCCGACCGTACAGAAAGAGTCGTCGTCGATGATTTCGGGTTGCACGCGTACGGTCGGGAACAACACGTGCTTGAGCAGCTCCCCGCGGCCACCGAGTTATTGCACTCAGAGCTGGCCAAGGTGGATCTGCGCGTGAAGCGCTCTAAGAGTAAGCTACTTGCCTCCAGTGCCAGCCTCATGTTCGCGCTGCAGGCCAAGCTTCGCCGTCACTCTGTCCAAGGCACCAAGACGGAGCGCAACCTCGGCATCGATTTTTCCTGTGGACGGCAGGCCGCGCGCGCTGTAAGGCGTGAGCGCAGGCCTCCCGCGCAGGCCCGACATTGCAAGCTGCTCCCTATAGGCCGACAATTAAAAAGACGACAGTTGCATCACATGGTGCAGGCAACCATCCCGTCAGCTACGTCGTACGGGCACCAAATTTTAGGTACGAATGCTACCGAGCTTCAGATCGCCAGGCTCCAGCAAGCCCAAGTCGAGTCCACCCACGTTGACGGGAGCTCTGTCACGCTCATGCTGCTCCTCTCGGATGTTGATAACGTTGACCCTGCTTACCCGCTCTGTCGAGGGCCGCTCGTTACTCTCGCCGACGCAGTTTGGAGCTCTGCGCTGCCCCGCGCTGTTCTCGCGGGCGGAGTGCGAGATGCGTGGAAGCGCCTGCAGCAGCACTCGTCGCCTTGGCAGAGCATCCAGGGCCCCTCCAGTGCCTGCGTAGCCGCAGCCATGAGGCTTGGAATTCCCATGGATGGGCTCCAGTGGCCGCACCCAAGGATCGGATCCTTCTCTCCTCTTGACCTCTCCCATCGGACGGTTGGGTTGGTGGTTGATCGGGCGGTGGAGCTCTCGTTATACAAACGGGTAGCTGACCATCTGGAGTACCCAGAGTTTGAACACGGCATTTCACTTCAACCTCTGCGCAAGGTGACCCGCAGCAAAGTCACCTCCGCGCAAGGTTCCGCATACGTACGCAGTGTAGTCAGCGGTGGTCAATGGCCACAACAGCGGCAGTGTGACAGTGGTCTATCCTCCGAGAGGCAGTGCCAGGCTTGCACAGATGCTCACGGCACACTGCTACACAGGCACGTCAGCTGCCCGTATCAAAATCAGTTTTGCGAACACGAGCCGCCTCCTTTCGCCAACTCATTGGCGCGTGCGTGCAGCATTGCGCACCAGGAGGACGGAAAACCTTCCCTTCCCCTGCTCCTTGCTGAGAGGCTGCTTGTGCCGCTTGCTCCTCTCCCCGCTGCCCCTCGTCCACCAGGCCTCTGGCTCCACGGCAGCGATGGCTTCTTGCAGGGCCTTGTTTTTCTGGACGGAAGCTTGCGTGACAAAGAGCTTCCCACAGCGCACCAAGGGCTAGGTTGGTCTTGTGTACAGGTGCCCCCTGACTCGAACAGGGCCGAAGCTGTTTTAGCTGGGTCCCTTGACTATATCGTGGCGGACATAGACCTGCTTGAGCTGTGGGCGCTGTCGCAGGCGCTCTCGTTGTCTCTGCCAAGCACTGTTTTTTTACAGCGACTCCGCCTTCGTCGTGAACGGCCTTGAGAGAGGCCCAGCGCTATGTTGCTCCAGCGCTTCGGCATGGGCCGAGGTATGGCGTGCGGTGTGGTATAAGATCTCGGACTGGGGGGGTCGTGATCTCGTCGACGTCGTCAAGGTTCGGGGGCATGCCACCCGCGCCGCTGTGGAAGCTGGCCGTGTCGAGCCCTTCCACAAAGCGGGCAACGACCTTGCGGATCGTTATGCTAAGCAGGATTCGGAGTACTCTGGTTTGGATCCTGTGCTGCGCAGGAAGCTCGAGGCAAAGGACACTGTGCTCCTTCAGTATGCTAAATGGGTCAGTCGTGTGGGCCCCGCCATGGTCGCTTCCGACGCCCAGCACGTTCCACCTAGCAAGCGGAGCCCTGCGCCCCATGTCATCAGGCTCAGTGTAGCCCGCCTCCTCCCCTCTCCACCCCCAGGTGTCTGCTGGCTGCAGACCTTGGCCATGCACGTGTCGCGATCAGCGGTGGGCGCACTCATGCCGTGCATCCCTTTCGCCTTGCCGAGTCTGGTCTCTGGTGCGTGGCATGTGCTGTCGGCGGTGCCAGCGGACCTGGCACTGTACCCGCCCTCTCTCTGCCATGCCCAGGCCCTCCTGCCCCCACCTCTTGGGGAGATAGGGTGTTGAAGGGCCTGGCTAAAGGGCGGTATCAGGTGAATAAGAAGTGGTTCACGCTCACTGAGGCCTGGGCGACTGGCCGCCTCGCGGGCGCTGCAGGTGCCGAGCCCATCTCCAGGCTCCCGCGGGCTGTTGAGGAGCCCGCGGCAACCCGCTCGGCTTTCGTTCGTGAGAGCCAGCCGTCAGAGGCTGGCCAGGAGGGGCCCACGGTGGTGGCGTAAACGGTAAGGTGCGCCACCCACCGCGGGCCAAGTACAGGTGGCCCAGATCGAACTGGTCCGCTCAGGCTGCGTCCAGGAGGAGGAGGAGGAGGAGGAGGAGGAGGAGGAGGAGGAGGAGGAGGGCACAACGTTCTTCCTCGACGTCGCCATCGTCGACGTGTTGAGCACGGATTCGGCACTGGAACGGCAGCGTGCGTCTCGAGACGGCGCCGCTGCATGCCGCATGGAGGACGAGAAGCGGACGAAGTACCCCGGCGCCAACGTCGTGCCCCTCGTGATTGAGAGCTACGGGCGAATCAACGTGAGCGGCATGGCATGGTTGCGCCGGGCGTACCGGGACAAGCCAGAGCTCTTCCAGAGCTTGCTCCGCGCTTTGAGCGTCCACGTGCAAAGCCACACGGGCGCCATGATCATAGCGGCCAGCACTGGCCAGCACGGCGCGCCCCGGCAGCGGGCCGACCAGGCGTAGGCCGCCACGCCACGCTGGTCCACCTCCCGCTTGTTTGCCCTCCCTCCTCTTCTTCCCCCTCCGCCTCCGTCCTCGTCCCTCTCCTCTTCCCCTTCCCCCTGAATGTGGTGACGTTTACCCGGCCGGCCAATTCAGTTCTGCTCGCCAGTGCCTTTTTGAGGTTTCGTGCCAATTACGTGCCCGAATGCTTCGTGCAGTTCTTTAGCCTGAATGAGTTTCGGTGGCGCCTACCCTCCTTCGTCCCTCTTGTCCTCCCTCCTCTCGGCCTTCCTTCTTCTGTGCCTCTCCTCGTATGTGCCACCTTAGCTCTGCCTTGAGTTCGTGTTTGTTGTCTGATTTCGACCCGTCCACTCCAGCCATGCGTCCTGGAGAGGGAGCCACGGGGGATGGCGATTGTTTGACATCGGCGGGGACACTGTGATCCCACGCCGCCCATCGGTCGCCGCTGATCCGTCGAGCAGGAGCGTCTGCGGCAGCGGCCCCTGCAGTCCTGTGGCGGACTCTCGGCCGACACGCCTAACCCCGGTGGCCATGCGTCCCAAAGTGGGACACATGCCGGGGTTGCGGATCCAGCAGGAGGAGGAGGAGGAGGAGGAGGAGGAGGAGGAGGAAGGGCCCATGGGAGCACGAAAGCGGCGAAGTATGCCGGGGTCCCCGAAAAATCCCCTCGGCGGCGTTTGTGGACGAGTCCACACCTCGGAGCCCCGAGGCGGGGCTGGCGAGGCGTCGCCCAGCGCGCCCTCCCCTCGGCGATGGCATGCGGGGGCGGGGTGGAGGGCAGCAGCTTCCGCAGTTGGGCTCTCCGACGCTGGGAGGCGCTGGGGCGCCAGCGTGTCAGGGAAAATGCCCGGCGGCGGGGGCGAAACCAGCCGCACACGGCAGTCGTCGTAGCCCCTCCGTCCCGGCCCCCTCTTTGCAGTTATCCTGGCGAAGGGCCCGACCAAAAGTGGCTGCGAATAACGCGAGGCAGGGGAGACGAAGGCGGGGGGACAGCAAGAAGAAAGCAAGGAGGGGTGTGGCACAATTTGTGATCACCGCATGCAGACTATGCCGTTGGGACCTTCGGCGGGGTTCCCCATGGAGCCTCATACGTGTGAGAGCGCAGTGGGCGGGGGAGACTCATGCGAATTGTGTCAGTAGGACCTTCGGTGGAGCTCCCTATTGGGCCACGAAACACTTGAGGGGTGTGCCACAATTGGCGGGGGGGACGCGTGCGAACTGTGCCACTAGGGCCTTGGGTGAGCTCCCTGTGGGGCCACGAACCGCGCCAGAGGCGTGCCTTAACAGGCGGAGGAGACACGTGCGAGCTGTAGCTTGGGCCTTGAAAGGGGCTTCCTATGCGGCCACGAACCGTGTGGGGGTCGTAACGCAAGCGGCGGGGGAGACGCGTGCGAACGTGGCATTGGGGCCATGGGTGGAGCTCCCCATGGGGCCACGAAACATGTGAGGGTATTTCAACATGCGCAAGGGATCCGCATTCGAACTCTGCCAATCGGATCTCCAGTGGAACTCCCTATGGGGCCACAAACCGCGCGAGGGGTGCGCCGTAACAGGCGGGTGAGCCGCGTGCGAACTGTGCCAGTGGAACTTTCGGTGGAGCTCGCTATGGGGCCACGAACCGTGTGAGGGGTGCGCAATAATGCTGTGGCACTGGGGCCTTGGGTAAGCTCCCTATAGGCACGAACCGTGAGGGTGTGCCGACATGGGCGGATGAGACGCGTGCGAACGGTGGCACTGGGACATTGGGTCGATCCCATTTATGGGGCCAAGCACCGAGGAAGGGGTGTGCCGTAATGGGCGGGGGGGCGGGGGGGCGGCGCATGCGAAGGGTGGCACGTGGGCACTTGGGCATGTGGAGCTCGCCACGAATCGTGCGATGGGGTACGCGGTCATTGACATGCGCAGGGCAGAGGCAAAGATGGGAGGAGGGAGGAACGGGAAGGAAAGAGAAGAAATGAGTGCGACGCGGGGCGTCGTCACTTCAAAACGAAGACCCAACACTACGGGGTGGTTGGGGAAACAACAAAGCAAGTGACAACTCCGACACAACGCAAACGGCAACCCCTCTGAGTTTCAGGAGGACCGAGGCGACGGCGTAGAGCAGCGGCAAAAAGGTGGCAAGCAGCTCCCCGGCGCCCAGGCGCCCCGCCAGCGGCGGCGCCGCGCTCCTCTTTTCGTCCGACCCTATCCTCCTGGCCATCATGCGGGCCTCCTCGCGTCGTGGGGGACAAGGCATTACGGCGGGAGGCTGTTGCCAGTAAGACAAAACTGTTCGGGATGGACCCCCCCTCAAAGAAAGGGTCCAGACCTCCAGTGGTAGCCCCAGGCCCGGGAACGGAACAAGACCTCCAGGGGCCCACGCTGTGAGACAACTCACGACCTCGGTCTGGGTCCTTGTCCTCCGTGTCCTCGTCTTATCCTCGTGCTCCTCCGCCTCCTCCTCCGCCTCCTCCGCCTTGTCTACCTCCTCCTCCTCTTCCCCCTCCCCGCACCCCTCGCTGTGTGTTGAAAGCAGCGGCGTAGCAGGGGCTAAACACATCAGGCGCTGGATAGAGACTTATCGGCGATGCGGCGCCATCCTCCAACCCCCATCTACTCTGGCCCCATTGAGGCGGCCTGGAGGGGAGTGTAGGGAGAGGCTTCGATGCTTTGGGCATTTTGTTTGGGCCCTCCCTGGAAGGCTCCAGGTGGCCAACACTGGACACGCCTGGAAATCTTGCGCCAAGGCAGGTCGGACAGGTCAGGGGAACCTCAGGGCGGTGGCCCGACTTTCACGTCGTGAAAAAAGATTGCTGGCGTCTGCTGGTCGCCCTCGGCGCTCAGGGGTGTTTCCTGGACCCAGGGGCCGTCTGAAAACAGTCCCTGACCCAAAAACCATAAAATCATTGGGATCCGTCGCCAGCCCGTGCGCCCGCTCCCTCCTGCACATCTCTTCCTCCTCCTCCTCTTCTTCCTCCTGTTCCTCCCCCTCCTCCTTCTCCTTCTTCTCCTCATCCTTATGATCCTTCTCCTCCTCATCATCCTCCTCTTCCTCCTCCTCCTCATCGTCCGAAGCCATGTTGGCTCAAGACTATGACCCCCCCGCGGAACGCACGGACACCGCTAGTCCGTGGCCAGTGCCAGTACGTTTACGCTCGACATGTTTTTGTTTTTTGGCCAGCACCGCAGGGGCTCCTTGGCGGCCCATCCTCTCCCGACGATGTGCAAGTTCTGTACGCTTCGTCGCACTGGTGCTCCTTTCACACATTACGATATCAATGAGAAGTGTTACAGCTGCAAGCTCCACAAGGGAGTATGCTTCAAATGCGTGGTCCCTCCAGATGCCCCCGGCCATAATAAGAGGAAGTTCGGCAACTCCATCAGGATGCAGGCAACACCTTCGGCGGCCATGGCCAAGCAGGAACGACGTTTGCATCCCTTGGGGGCTGAGAGTAAACGGCTGCGGGCGACTCAGGGACCCGGCGGCGCTGCCGCCAGCGAGTCGAATGAGTCCAATGACCTACGTGACGAGATCGACGGAGTTGTCAAACATGCTCAGTGGATGGAATCGGACCAGTTGCCTTGGGCCGCGCAGCTCTTCAACACGCTCGCGACCAGCTCGAGGCATCATGTCGCAAGATGTATGGAAATCGGCCCTTTCCCAGCGAAGCTTACAGCGCTTTCGCGCAGAGCTGAGCAGGCCCGCGCCAAGCTACAGAAGGCTGAGCAGGAGAAGCTGGACGCTGACAAGTTCCTGGCCGAAGCTCAAGAGGCCGCCGCAGCAGCTGCACGAATGCTGGAGGAGCAACTCGAGGAAGAGGTGCGCGCCCTGTCTTCGCAGCCAGTTCCTCGAGCAATGTGCCTCACAAAACCCGAGCCCAACGTGGATGAGGCCAAGTAACGAAGTCGTTTGGGCACAATGGAATGCGTCGTGGACGCCGCCAAGCTCGCGCCCAAGCTGGTGGAAGCGCACAAGCATGCACCGCTGAACTGTTCGAGGAGCCGCCCGAAAAGCAGACACATGTTGAGAGGTCCAGTCTGGGCTCGCAGTCACAGCCGCAAATCAGAGAATGGAAATTTGAGGACCTCGACGTGGAGACGCCGCGCCATGACGCGGCAGACTTCGTCACCGCCAACGCAGAGGAGTTGGCATTGCGAGCCAAGGCGAAGCAGCTGGCGGCAGGGGGCTTCCGACCACCACGACTGCACCACCCTAACTATTGATAGCCCCCGTCGGGCTCTCCTTCGAAGCTCGAGAGGGCCCATGTCACGGGTATGTCGTCACCAAAAAGGTCGCCTACGAAGGTTCAGAGTTCCCCGACTACAGCTGTCTGCGCCTTTGTGACTTGTTCTACTGAGATGTGGTGGAGGAATTCGCTTCGCCTCTCAGTGTTGGTCATATTGCAGGAGTCTACGTGTCACCACCCAGTTCGGCAGCAGACGAGTCCTTTCTTACTCACCACCCCGGTGCTATGCCAAGTTCAAGCTTAGCTTCCGATTCGCTCCGTTTGGGAGGCGACCAACAGCCGGTTCAGTCGCTCGGCGTGGCTACGGACTTCACAGCCGTCTCCTCCAACTCCAGCTCACAGGCCACGACCCAGTCTTTCACCGAGTGGTGCGTCTTGGACCATAGACTGCAGGCGGACATAGTCGCGCTGCTTGAACTGCGCCCTACGGCAGGAGACCAGATTAAGCGAGGGCAAGCTTGGGCAAGACGTCGAGGCTACCGCCTAGGGGCTGAAGCGTGCGTCATCACAGGGAGTTAGGCGCCCTCTATTTCTAGTAGCACAAGTTTGAGAGCGCGCGTGCTCGCATCCCTGCGGCAGAATATTCGCCCGCATGCACGTATCCCAAGTCGCGTTCAAAGTTTTAGGGAACGGTCCACGACGATGTGCAGATCCTCTTCGTGTCGGTCTACGGGAAGGTTTTTGTGGGCCTGGGGGGGGAACGCAGAGCTCCTGGGAGCTGTCGCGGAGGCGGTCAGAGCCTCTCGCCTGCCTGTCTCCGTCGCTGGGGACTGGGACCTCGACGCCGAATTTTTGTTGGACAGATTGTTTTCTGAAGCTTGGTTTCCTAAATCCGTTGCACGCGCACGCGGAAAAGCCAACCTGCAACGAATTGATCATCGAATTACTCGCGCTCAGTGACGTGTTTCTTCCCTCTGTCAGTTGCGCGAGCCACCGCGAGGATGCCCCTGCAAGACCCCGCGCAGCGGTTGTCCTTCGTCTCACTGGTGTCGGGAGTGATAAATACATCGATCGGCGCATGCAGCCAACAATTTTTAGGCCTCCGAAGGATAATGAAGCGCTTGTGGCTTGCGACATTTCGAACAGGCCAGGTTTTCAGCTTCCGTTTCTTTTTCTTTTTTTGGGGGGGGGGGGGGGGGGAAACGGTGGATGGCTCAGCGCTGCGTTGGTTTGCATCTGCTGAACTCTTCATCTACGTGTACGTGGCCAACCCGGTGCACGACAGGCCCCGCTATGGCGGTCGAACCTCTGGCTGCTGCCTGGAAAAATGTGCCTCGGAAGGTGCGCCCTGGGAAACAATGTCCGTCGCACAGCCAGCGCTGGGGCCCAAATGTGGCTGTCGCTGCGCCGGGTGACACTGCAGCGGCTAGAACGGCAGGACTCCAATGCCCCCGATCGAGCCTCAGTCCTAGCGAGTGCTGTTGCACGCATGGAGGATGATGGGCCTGTTTTCCACCACCACCACCACCATAAGTCGGAGGGGGGGAGGAGGTGGAGGAGGAGGAGGAGGAGGACGAGGAGGAGGAGGAGGAGGTGGAGAAGGAGGAAGAGGAGGACCCCTTCCCCTCCAACTTATGGTGGTGGAAAGCAGCGGCCTGCCTCGCACGCCGCATTCCCCCCCCGTCTCGAGGACCCCGCGTCTGGGCCTGGCGCCTGCGGCCTTGCGCGAGGGCGCGTGCAGGCTCAGGCGGGGAAGGAGGCGTCGGCGGCGAGACAATCATGGATGGCGTTTTCGGAGCTGGCTTTCCTAAGACGGGTGGAGTGGCCCGCAAGCTTGCTTGCGGCCAACAAGGTAACTCCAAGGCTGTTTTGGCCGCCGGCAATCTTCCTGCAGTGGGCCATGAGCCCCTTCAAACAACGTTAGGTTTTTGGGTGTCTCTTCGGAAAGTTCCGTCCATGGACTCGGAGCCCCACCCCCTTTCTTGGGATGTTTCTGAGGCCGCTCCCCTTCCTGTGCTGGATCCCGAGGCCGTTGAGACCGCGCTAGGTTCTTTTCGACACAACGCGGGATTGAGGTGGGATTCATTCCACCCCAGGTGGATCCAGAGGCCCCCAGAGGCCCCACTGCATGCGCCGATCGAAATTCTGCACCGGCGGGAAGCCGAGCCCGAGTTGACCGACATCTTGCTGACGCTCATTAGGTGGTCTCGAAATGGGAGTCTGGGTAGCCTGACAGACTCATCCGGGGAACCTCCAGTGAAACGTCTTGCGTCAAAACCGCCAGAGTCCATAACTTCCTCGCGGCGGTGGCTCCCCAGCTATGCTGCGCCAGTTGCAATGCTTTCGCTGGCCTGAGGAAGTTCTGCGAAATGGTCAGCCACCAGGAACTTTCGCGCGCTGCCACGGACACGGATTTTCCTCTGACCCTTTCGAGAACCCTCTGTTCCTTGTGCAGGGGGCCCCGATGGCCTCCTACCAGCTGTCGGTTTCGGATGGCATTCCTGCGAATGGGTCCACTATTGCTGGCTGTTCGCGCGCGACAGGACTGGGCAAACCGATAGCGATCACGACTCTCAGGAGAATGGGGGCGAAATGCAACCTGGTTAGAATCAGTAACCTCATATATTACATCCGCCTTCGGGTCACCGCCGCTTCCTCATCGCTCCTCGTCCTTGTCCTCGACCTCGTTTTCCTCATCATCCTCCTCCTCCACCTCCTCCCACTTCAAGTCCTTTCTCTCCCTTCTCCACCTCTTCCATTTCGTACTCTCTTCCTCCCCTCCCCGTTCCCTCCCTCATCCACGACGACTGGGTCCAGTGTGGACTACGACGACCCACGCTAGAAAAGGACACCTGCTAATAAACCGTTGGAATTGTTGGACGTTCGTGGCCATTCTGGGGCCCCTGGGCCTTGGGGCCTCCGAAGCTTCAAGGGAACTGCGGGAATCCCCAAGAACCTCCGGGCTCAGGATCCAGGGCAGACCGAGAACTTACGACGCCCGAGCCTCAGCTCACCCTTCCAACACTTCCTCTGCCACTGATCCGGCGAACGCGCAGGTCGGCCGGGCAGCTCGGGGGCACTGAGCGGCCAATCGAGCACCGCACGAGAGGAGGGAACGTTGGAGGCGGCCAGGGGGTCTGAGCTGGATAGGTCCAGACAACGTGTGCCACGAAGGAGGGATAAGGGCCAATCTTCTCAAAATCTGTCCCTGGACCCCTTCCAGGGGTCCATTCGGCGTAGTTTGTTATCCCGCATCCGTTGTTTGACTTTGCCAAGGCCCGAAAACGGCCCTCGGAGGCGCTGATCGGATGCAACGCTGGGTCACCTCAGACCTCCAGCCAGCTATAAGGGAAACGGAAGTGCAGGGCGGTCGCGGAGAAGAGGGAGGGAAGGGCAGCACGCGTCCGACGTCCGTCGTGCGCAGTCCTTCCTGGGCCGCGTCACCGCATTCCCTTCTGCCTCTTGAGCTCCTCGCCGTCGGCGCGGGCGCAACACGGCCCAGGTTGACTGAGAGGCACGAGCTGTCTGTCACGTAGCGTCGTCTATCCTTGGTGTCCGTTCCATGGGAGCCTACGAGGCCCCAGGCGCTAACCGATTTGGGCCTGATTAAGATCTGATTTGGAACACAAGTGGGACTGGATTTGGAACTTTGGACCGGATCCGCCCCTTCACAAGGGAGACGAGAAGAACGAGGAGGGCGAGGAGGTGCAGGAGGAAGGACTAAATGGGGTCCAAATCTGGTGCAGCTGGAAAGCTGACTTCAATATCGCCACCCAAAGCCCCCATGAACAGACATCGAATCTATCAGGGGGGCGTAGTGACCGAAAAGTGCTCGAACATCTGCCCGAGTGTGGCAGAAGCCGGCGCCCGAAATTGTCCGACCAAACCCCAAGTGTGACCGAACCGTTTGGCTCGGAGCCGATACGATGTTCCGTTTCTACTACAAGGTTGGTCACACTACGTTTTCGGCCACAAATTCGGGCATATTGTCGGTCACATTGTTCTTCGGCGACTCACCTTTTTAGCTGATAAGAACCGGGCACAATGATATCTGATTCACCTTCCCCCCACTTCGCCTCCTCCTGCTCGTGCTCCCTTCCGTCGTCCCTGTATCCTCGAGGGCCCTGCCGGCCCTGAGTCCTGGACGGGTGCTCGCTGGCCCAAGGGGCCAAGGACATGTAACGCACAAAGGCGTCACAGACTGCCTTCAGTCCATTGACTAGCAACTAGCATGGCGTGGCGTACCATTTCAACGGAAGTCCACTGCAAATCACGGCGCAACAAGGTACGCGGTACGCATGTCACAGCAAAGCACGGCGAAGCACAGCAACGCACGGCAAAACGTACATTGCAGTATTATGGCAACGTGGGCACGAACACGATACATCATAGCGTGGCCGCTGTAGCACATTCCAATCGAGAACACAGCATGCAATTGAACAGCAGAACACCCTGAAGGTGAGGGTGGGGCCTGGTTCGGGGACCTCGCTGCGACAACAAAACGAGTGATGCCAATTCAGACCATTGCAAGCCATAGTGAGTGAGCCACAGGCTTCCCCCTTTCTACCTCTTCCGTACCGTCGGCAGGCTGGGCAATATACTTGGCACCACTGTAACACAATATCGTTGCGCACTTCGCTTACTTATCTATGACTATGGCCGTTTCCTGCGTTCCCCATTTCGACATGTTCTGTCTGGGGTCTCCAGGGGCCTGGATACAAAAGGTCAACCGTTACACCAATCATGCATCAGCGGAGTCGGACGTCTCAACGTCAATACTCATTGGAAGACTCAAAAGTGCACGGCGTGTCATCGTCGTTGCCTGAGGAGGGTTGCATCAAGTTCCCCCCTGGTTTGCTGAAACATGTTTAGTCTGTTGCGCGGGTGTCTGGCTGCATGTCTTCTCCGTTCATCCTCGTGGCGGCACGACGTACCATGCTGCGCCTGATGCAACGGAGCGCGCGGAATGCTTACATTGAGCAGACAGCAGCACAATGGATACAATCAACCTCGCACCATCAGGATGTTGAGTACGGATCGAAGCCCTCTTTGGCGCCAGTTGCGCCCAGATTTGCAGTGAGCACCGGGTGATCAACCCCAGGAGGGACCCACTGGAGGCCCGAACCACTTCTGAAACCAGAGTGGCCATCACTTCGACGTGCCGACTGTAGGCAAGGAGAGGGGAGTAGGCAGGACGAAGAAGGGCAACGAGGAGCGGGAGCAGACCGGTGCCGCGCCATACACAAGCACACCGCCGCGAGGAAGAGGCAGGTCCAGACAAGATGCGGCCCCGCAGGGCGGCGGAAGGGGCCTCGCAAGACAGGCCCCGCCCACCCGCCCCCGCACCCTCACAGGCAATCATCGCTCGGCCGTGCTCCGCGCAAAGGTGCTGTTGAACTCAGACTTCTGAGAAGGGGGCACGATCGAAGACGAAGAGGGCGGCGATCGAGGATTTGGAGCACAAATGTTCAACGACACGCGAGCAACGAAGAGCGAGCAGTCTGAAAATGACCGCTGCTGTTGTGGCTGCGGCTGTGGCCGCTGCTGCTGCTGTCGTGCGGGCGGGCCTCGTGCCGCCGGCCCACTCCCCTGCCACGGGATCCCCGCGCAGCTGGCTCCGAGGTGACGAGGCCTGCGCGCATCCCCCCGCCCGCGGGGTACAAAGAGGGCGGGGGGAGGTTCGCTCATCAGGCGTACGGCTGACCCGAGGACAGAATAGTAGCCTTCAAGAATATGAGGCCCTCCGCCAGTTAGACCGAAGAACATCCGAGGGTGCCACCCCCGAGGGTGCATAGGAACATCCAACAAACACGAAGAACATTAGGGTACCCTGTCTGGACCCGACCTCGGTCCGACCTTCTGCTTAGTAGTTTCGCTCGGTGGGGGGATGGGGGAGCCGAACGCGCGGTAGTGTACGCCATGATGGCAGAGCTGTGACGGCCATGAGGACCATCCTGAAAATCCATGAGGAGCGCGACGCGGATACGGTACGGTTCGCGCTCCTCCGCGCCGAGCCTGTGCTTCTCGCCTAACGCTTCTGGAGGGTACGGGGCACTGGGGGCGCGGCTCGGACTCCAGCCTGCCAGCATGCCCCGAGGTGGTACCGCGGCGCCGTCCGCGGGCTGTGTTGGGGGCCTATCGGGTCATCCTTGGAGGCTGGGGGAGGCCTGGTCATAGAGGCCCAAATCACAAAAAAGCCGCAGGTGCTTGCATGAGCTGTGCAAGCTCGGAATTTCGATCTTCGGAGCGTCGACGACGGCTCAAGCGATCGTCAAGACCTGCCAAAGAGGGAGGGAGGGAGGCAGGGAGGTAGGGGGGTGGAAGGGTGGAGGAGGAGGAGGAGGAGGAGGAGGAGGAGGAGGAGGAGGAGGAGGAGGAGGAGGAAGGGTGGATCGGGGAGGAGGGAGGAAAGAGGGGCGAGGAGGGAGGGAGGGATGGAGGGAGGAAGGAGGAAGATGGGGAGGAGGCACGAGGCTCGAGGCGCGATGGGTACCCCCTCAAAGTTATTGTCCTCCTCCACCCTCTCATCCAGGCCAGCCAGCGGCAGGCGGGGTGGGCTCCTCCAACGCCGCGTCGGCGTCGAAGCCAGGCGCACCTTTGGATCCACCTCCTACTGCTGCTGCTGCTGCTGCTGCTGCTGCGCTTGCCCCTCCTTGCTAATTATACAAGCATAAAGAGTGTCACCACACTGAGGACGTGAAAGGCAAAAGAGCACTGGCCGAAGCAAGGAGAGGGGCGACGGGCAAAACAAAACAAGGGTATCAGCCAGGCCCAGCAGGTCCAAGCGTGCGTCGGGGAAAACATCGAGGTCCACCGCATGGCGACGATCAGCCGCCACGTCCTCCTCCTTCTGCTCCCCCTTTATTATCCTGCTGCTGATGCTGATCATTTTCTGACTCTTCCTCCTGCTGTTGCTTCTCCTGATCCTCCTGTCCCGTCGATGCTGCTGTCTCTCAGCCTCTTACCGCTCCTCCTACTCCTCCTCCACCTCGTCCTTCCCTTCGCAACGACCCTGCTCTCGCTCTTGCCCCTGAGTCTGCAGCTGCTCGGCCTTGTAGATAGCAGGTGGGCAGTAGGTAGACAATATGTAGACAGTGGATAGAAAGTAGGCTATCCTCCTGCTCGGCCTTATAAACAACAAGTAGGCAGCAGGTAGACAACCAAGATCAAAACAACAAACAGAAGGACGAACAAAGAATGGGGAGAAACTGATATCTGCTCTTTCTTGCCCCCCTGGCATTGATACCGCACGGCCCCTGGTCCGCCTCATCCTCCCCTGTCCCTCCTCCGTCTCCTCCTCCTCCTCCTCTTTCTTCTCCTCCTCCTCCTTCTCCTCCTACTTAGCCTCCCTGCTCTTTGCCCCCCGCCGTTCCCCCCTCCTGTCCGAAATCCTGGGGAGGAGGCGGAGGGGGATGCGGAGGAGGGATCTTTGCTGGAGCACTGCTAGTACGCGCCGCGTTTGCCACGAGGACAGTCATGAGCATTTGTGGGGTCGCAGACAAAAGGAGGTCGTGGGAGGGCCGGGGTTCGACTTGACCCAGCAAACCTCACAGGCAATCAGGCATTAAACTTCAGCTTGGAACAACGCAGAGGAAGGACAAGGACGATAATAATGAAAAGGGCATGATGGGGAGCGGGAGACGCATCACCAGAAACATGCGACTGTGGAAGGGGAGGTGCGACATGCTACATGATCAGGAGCAGCACCATGAGCAGCAGCAGGACCATGACCGCAAGGACACAGACTGTTGAAAGAACAAGCGTGCCAACAGGTGGTGGGGAACGACCTTGCGTGACCCCCCACCTACCCCAGCCTGAATCAAAAGGTGGACCCCACAGGCAGAGCACAGAACGCTTGAAACCAACACGTCGCATGCGACGCACTCCAATGATTAGGCCAGGGGGTGGAAGGGGGGCATGTGACTGTATGCCTCGGGCGCTGTTGTTGCGACGTGTTGAGTTGCAATCGGTCGAATGACCTAGAAAGGGAGGAGGAGGGCGGGGAGAAGGGAAAAAGGCGAGCAGGAGGAATGAAGAGAGGCGAAGCGGCATCAGGAGGAGTGGACACACGAAGAAATACGCTCAGCAGGCGAAGTGTGGAGAAATTGAGCAGATACACGTTGAAAGATAAAGATGGAGGAGGAAGGGAAGGATTTTCACAAGGAGGACGAGACTGATACTTTGTCATCCTTGAGGTAAAGACACTAAACAACGTCCCAGAGGGGGCCGACAGGTCCACATCCTTGTCCATACTGGAACCGGTGGCACTGGTTACACGCAAGGCTAATACGATGAACAACGAGATCGAATATTAAAACACAAACAAAAACATGACTCTACCTACACTGCAATGTCGAAACTTAATTCGTAGGCAGTCTACTACTTCTACTACTGCTACTACTACTACTACTACTATTACTACTACTACTACTACTACGACTGGCTACAACTACTACTACTGCTGCTACTACTACAGCTGCTACTACCACTACAACTGGTGCTACTATTACGACGCCTACGGCTACGACGGCTACTACTACTACTACTACTACTACTACTACTACTACTACTACCTACTGCTACTACTACTACTACTTCTACTACTACTACTACTACTACTACTACTACTACTACTACTACTACTACTACTACTACTACTACTACTACTACTACTACTACTACTACTACTACTACTACTACTACTACTACTACTACTACTACTACTACTACTACTACTACTACTACTACTACTACTACTACTACTACTACTACTACTACTACTACTACTGCAACTACAAACGCTACTCCCACTACTACTGCTACTACGACGATGAGTATCACTACTACTGCGACTACTACTAACACTACTACTACTACTACTACTGCTGCTGCTGCTGCTACTACTACTACTACTACTTCGACTACGACTACTGCTACAACTGCTACTACTAACGCTACTACGACTACTGCCACTACGACTACGACTACGACGACGACGAGGACTACTACTACGACTGCTACTACTACTACTACTACTACGACTAAGTGGCCACGGCTACTACTACGACTACGACTTCGACTACTACTATGACTACTACTACGATTCGTAC
>CAUYUJ010015529.1:140000-222500 GCA_963575745.1 Prorocentrum cordatum | reverse complement strand
GAGGAGGAGCAGAATGGGAAGCAAGAAGAGCATCGGGAGACCGAACAAACCGATACGCGACGAAATCAACAGCAGCACCAAGAGCAACAACAAAGTCAGAACCAAGAGAGAGGCGGCGGCGAACGGAAAAGAGGGGATGCGGTCCACGGCACAGCTTTGCCAAACACGCCTGTGAAAACCGCTGTTTGGAGGTGTGGATTATCCAACCTAGCGCTGAAGAGAACATCTGGCAAATGAAAGAAACAACAAACACAATCGAACAAGCGCAGTGATTCAAAGCCGCCGTGCTCTGCACGGTGGGTCGCTGCCTGACAGCTAGCCAACCAAACGACCGACCGACCGACAGAAACATGGACAGCGAAACCAAACAACCGACCGAATGGACCAGCAAATTAACCAGCCACGTAACGGGCCAACAAAGCTCACCCACGCCCTTTTCTCACCGCCATCCTCTTCTTGTGCATCCCCATTCTCCTCCCAGACCCCTTCCTCTTCCCGTCCTTCTCCTCCTCATCCTCGTCCTCCTCCTGGAGAATCCACATCAGATCCACGTACAGCTCGTAGAAGAAATCTTGCGACAGCTCCAACCACTGCTCGTTCTACAACTCCGACTGCATGTGAAGCTAGAGCCCGTAGTGAACCAGGTTGGGTTACAGGTCGACCTGCAGCACGACTCACAGGCCCTACTGCAGCCCGTACTACAGGTCGCACACAAGGTCCGTTACAGTTCTTACAACAGCTGTCACTCTGGCCTGCACCCCTGGTGCAGACCACTCTCCATCGTGCATCGTAGTTCGTGCTTCAGCAGCTCGTGCTGCACAGCCGAACGCTCCTCCTGCTATACACCGACGGGAATTTCCACTACGGTTCATACGACAGCGGGTACTACACATCCTGGTGCAATCCGTACTGCAACTCCTACGAGACATTACACCACAGCGCCGGCACTACAAATCGTAGTGCAGTTCTTACTCTAGGTGACTACCACTCAGACTACAGGATCTACTGCGGATCCGATGTCAAATCGTACCAACTACACTTTCTACTACAGTTCCTGCTACAGCTCCCGCGACGAATCGTACAACAGATCCGACAGCAGACCTTACCGCGGCTCTCACTGCTGCAACTCGTATATCAGCTTATCCACACTTCATGATAATGCTCGCAACGCAATCTCTACAGCAAGTCCAAAAACAGTCTGGCCAGGAGCTCGTATAACAGCCCGACCCAGGACGCGCACTGCAGCTGGCACTTCGCCTCCTACTGCAACTCCTGCTTCAACTCCAGTTGCCGATCGTATTACAGCTTGTGCTACAACCTCTTCCAAAGCTCGTACTGCAAATCGTACTGCACTTCGTACTATAGCTCGTTCTGCAGCTCCTAAAGAGGCTCATGCTACAGCTCCTGCACAGCTCGTACTGCAGCCCGAACTATCAGCGGTACTGCAAGTCCTCGTGCAGCTCGCGATGCAGCTCTTACTGCAATCCCTACAACAGATCGCATCACATCTCCACCCCAAGTATCCGTGGGCGACAGTCGTAAGAGAAGAAGAAAGGGAGATTGCGTAGGAAGAGGAGGGGAGGAACATAAAGATAATGGCAAGGGGGAAGAAACAAAGGGGGAGAGAAGACCAGGAGGACGAGGAGGATCACAACGAGGAAGATTAAGTGAAGGCGGCGGAAGGAGGAGAAGGAGCACGAGGACCATAATTTAGGGTACCAGGAGCACGAGGAGGAGAACGGCGATAAGGAGGACGAGTAAAATAAGGAGGTACCGAATGAGCAGGAGTGATATTAGGAAGCGAAGCAGAACGAGTAGGAAAAAGAGCATCAGGAGGAAGAGGGAAGACAGGGAGAGGGCGAGTGCGGAGGAGGAGGAGGAGGAGGAGGGGAAGGAGGGGAAGGGCGAGAAAGAGGATGACGACGACAAGGAAGAGGACGACGACAAATACAACGACGATGGACAAGGGGGCAGGACAATCAGGAGCAGGAAGACGATGCCTCGGAGCACGCGTGGTCAGTGCGAGGAGCCAGGATGGCTCTGAAAACGCAGTCTGGAAATACTGAGCTCCAACTATTTTTTGTTCTTCAGTTCAGGCGCTGGTCCCGCCACAAGCCACCGGCCCCGCAGACCGCAGAGTGTCAGAGGAGGCTGAGCCCGAGCACAGGCGCGAAAGCCGAGGCCATATTGCAATCCAATCGGAGGCGCCCAACTCCGTCCTCCTCCTCCTCCTCCTCCACCTCCACCTCCACCTGCTGCTCCTCCTAGCCTCGTTTACCCGAGAGGTTGAATCGGGGGCCAGCCAGCGTCGCATGACGCATCTCCATAACTCGCGCCCGCAGCACCTCTCCATCCGCGGCGATGCATCTTCTCTTGTAATTGCGAAGTGCGATGAAGTTTCTGCATTTGATTGTTCAGAGTGCGAGCCAAGAGGGGAGGCTCTGTGATATTGCACCTGGGTGTCGCGACCTTGACGTGATCTGCCTTAGCGGGACGACGGAACGTGAGAGAAGCGACTCCTTGTACCGCACCCCCCTTCCATACCACACGGCGCTCAGAGCTCCGTGGATACCAAAGCCCCACACCAACAAGAACTGTGGCATCACGTATCTGCTCGGCAGGCGGACGTTCCGTGACCCACACATAGTCGACGCGCCGCCAGCCCCTACCAAGTTGAAGGTTCGAGCAACTATCGCGAAACTAAGGTCAGGCCGCGTTGGCATCTGGGTGCGTGCGGTCTGCTTCCCGCCACGGCCTTCGAGCAAGAAGGAGGCCCTGGAGCGTGGAGATGGTTACACGCACCTGCAGTATCGCCAGACGGCCGACGCGTTGCGTGACTGTTTCGAGAAGACGCTGACGTGGGCGAGCGACAGGAGTGCTCTTTCCCTCGGCGTCGACCTCAACGCTCGGCCTGCGAGCACATGCCACATGCCAGGGGCGAGATCGAGACGGTCGCGTCGCCCGCCTGGGGGCCTCGTGGTCTGGCGCCGCAGCGCCATGCCGGCAACGAAGCATTGGGACTGTGCGGGCGCTACGGAATGAGGGTGATCTCGAGCGGCTTCGATGTTGGACCGACGTGCTACGGCGCCCGCACGGCCTCACACATCGAGCATCCTGCGGTATTCAACTGGCAAGCTCCCTCTGTGCGCCGCTCAAGCTGAAGCCGAACCTGAGGCGCAAGCTCATCGAGAGGCCTGGGCTGCAGGACCATGTGCCGCTGCTCCTGGATGTGATCTACACGTTGAAGGCCCCCAGCGTACCGACGCGAATACGTTTGGATTTTGACAGGCTGGGCAAAGCTCTTCGCACCGGAGAGGGCGTCAAGCAGCTCGCTCAGGACCTGGAGGCGGCCTTCGCCACGCACCCCGATTGGTTTTACCTGCTCTACTCCGAAGCGGCGCCTGATGCGGCCTGGGGGCGCTGGATGGAGACGGCATCGGAGACGGCGCAGCGATACTTCACAGGCTCTCCGCCCGAGAAGCCCCGCATCGTGCGCATGCGCGCGGAGATGCTCTCGCCGATGGCAGCTCGTCGCCGAACCCGCGAGGGCGGGATTGACCCGCTCGAGACGTCGCTCGCGCTTGCGCGTGCCTCTCGTCGACTCCGTGCCCATGGTCGTGCTCAGGAGGATGACAAGGTGACCATGCTCACCGACGAGATGGAAGAGTCTTGGCGTCATCGTCAGTTTGCTAACGTGCGGAGGCTGCCCCTTCTCGCGGCGGCGCGGCGGCGAGGTCCGAGACGCAGGAGGTGCCGCGTGGCCGACAGCTTCGTACCACATCGTCGCGAAGTGGTTCAGCACTTCGCTCAACCTGGAGACGATGGCGGGCTCGACGCGGCCCCCATCGACTTCGAGGACTTCCGCCAGCGGTGCGTCTTGGAGCTCGGTCGCGCGCCGACGTTCACCTGCGACCACCTCGAGCTAGAGAGGGGGGCGACTGCGAGAAGGTGGCGGAGGTGGTCTCGCGAGCTCCGCTTCGCCGAGCGGCGCCGCCGCGCAGCGTTCCCACGGAGGCGCTGAGGCTGGTGCTCGAACCATGGCGGAGGTACAGCGGCAAACGGTCCCGCAAGCCTCGAAGAGATGACGATGAAGACGACGACGATCCACCGCGCACTGGGTCCAGTGCCTGGTCATAGGCCCCGTGGAGATCGACGTGGACTGGGACAAACCAGTGAAGACATCGCTGCCCCTCTCGCTGAGAGGGCGCTCCAACGCATCGTGGATCACATTCGCCGTGTCCGACGAGCACCTGTTGCGCGGCACCGCTCGGTGACGACGGGCCTCGACAAAGGTAACGACAAGTGCGAGTTCCAGGCCAAGCGCTACATCCATGGGCTGTGCCGTATCGACACGTCTTGGCTCGAGGCTCAGCTGCTGCAGCCACCCCCCACGACGTGCCTCCTTCTCGTGAACGCGGCAATCATCGCGGACCCAATCGATAAGGTGCGCTGCTGTACGCGGAGGGTCTACTCTGGCGGCTCCGACGGCACGGCATGTCCAGGCTGACGGCCAAGGAAGATATGAGCAACGCGTTCGGCTCGACACACTTCGACTCACTGCGGCAGACGCCGGAGGCGGTTATGCGCCCAAAGGAGCCCTGCTACTTTCACCAGCGACACGAGAGGAGCACGTTTCGAGTGGCCTGCTCCGACGGCTTCCAGGATCTTCAGAATCACTGCGGAGCCTTCATGGGCGACAATCCCGCTGCACTCTTCTTCGCCCGCGCGTTCCGCGCACCGGTCGGCAACTGGTTGGATCAGCTCTGGAGCACGGCCTGGTGAGCCACAGCACCTCCAGCTCGACCCACGACGCTGGATGAGTGGCAAGCCGTGCCGTCGTTACCTGACTACGCCAAGGGCTGACATCAACGCTACCATCTGGCCGAACGAGGCGTTCTGCACGGCCTGGCCCCCGCGGACCAACGAGCCCGTGAACCTGGGCACGAGGATCTACGCCGACGACACGAACCGCACAAGCATCGTTCTGTCTGCTCGCGACGGTGGCTTCGTCTCACGGCGCGCCCATCGCGAACTACGCCGAGCACTCCAGCAGCACGGGTACACGCGCAACCCTGACAAGAGCTCGATTTCTCCATGCTTTCTGGGCGCTGGCTCTCAGAGACAGGCGCATATGCTGTTTTGCGGCAAGGTGCCCATCGCTGGCGTTGTGCAGTACGACAATGTCGCACTGGGCATGCAGACGTCGACCACGGGCACTGCACAGGGCGAGCTACGGCGACGGCTCCAAGCGGCAACGCGCGGTTTCTATGGCACGGACCGCTTCTGGTCTCGCACCCGTGTGCGGCGTCTGTTCAGGATCGCTTTCGGCGCGGTCGTGCAGTAGGCAGCGCTAATTGGGCTGACTATATCCATCCTGAGCTGCTCACAAGAGGGACAGATCGACAAAGTGCTGGCAAGTCTTTGACGCAAGCTCCTGTCGGAGGACGCGTGCCAGAAGATCCCCATCCTGGGCGACAACGGCGAGCCCACCTACACCACGGATGGCAAGCCCTTGCTACGCTACAAGGCAATGTCCGACCTGGCGGTGCTGAAGAGTCTCGGTATGGCGCCCACGGATATCGAACTGCGAGTGCGTCGGCTCCGCCAGCACCGACGCTGGATCAGCATTCCCCAGCACCCGCAGGAGATCGCAGCGGTCTTCGGCCAGCTGAGGCTAGAGGAGTTCGCGACGCTCGGGCCTACTGGCGCGGTGGACGCACTTGCCAACCCCTATGCGCTGAGGTCCGTTGGCGACGCGGGGGCGCTGCTGAACGCGACAGAGGTTGAAGATTTACTCGACGCCAACCGCACTGCCGACGGCGAGCTGAGCGTGGTCGCTCTTTTCTCGGACGAAGACCTTCGTGATCGACACCTTGCTCTCGACCCCGGAGTGCGACGCGCTGAAGCGAGGACGGCGGTCGTCCCGCCACCAGGCTGGGCGCCGCATGAGGCTGCTGCTGCCCCGCCACCGCCGACGGCCGAGTAGACGCGCGACCTTCCCGAAGCTGACGGCGTCGCTTGCGGTCGCGCCTTCACGACGCGACTGGCGCTCCTGGCGCATCAGAGGTTTCAGAAAAATGGCGGTCACAACTGTCGCTCCCTACTACATACTACATACGGTCGCCATTACCAACCAGTGCACGCACAGTCGAAGAGTTCTACACACACAAAAGATCACACAAGAACACTCCGCCACCGCCTTCATCACTAGGCAATGTCATGTGCAGCGGTCACCATTCCACCACCCTGTCGTCGAGCCCCCGTCCCTCGTCTGCTCCTTGCCTGGGACGAAAGCCTCGTCGATCTGGGAAGTGAGCTGTTTGGATGTCGCCGCGCCGTTTGATGATCTAGCCCTGGTTCAGGAGCACCTATTGACTGCGCGCGCTCTTAAACTACCCCCCCCCCCGATACCTGCACTACCGTTTACCGACCGTCATGTCTTTTCGCCTCAGCGATCAGTCCCTGCAGGCAGCGGCAGAGGCGGGCCGCTCCAGGTCCACCAGTCAGAGAGCCGGCCGTCGACACGGCCGTAGTGGCTCCGCCACTGCCAGCCGCGGGCCCCCCCGCCGCCGCCTGCCAGGCGTAGGCGCCCGCAGCGACGCCTCGCGCGCGCAGCAGCCTCCAGCGGCCGCAGCTGCCGCGGCGCCAGCCGCCCCAGGTGGAGCGGCGTCGTCTGGCCACGGCGGCGGGGCGCCGAGGCAACGGCCAGGGCGGGCAGCGGCAGCCGAGGAGGTGACGCGCAACCACGGTCTACCCCCGAACGCGCTGGACAGGCGCCCGCCGATGGACATGCAGATGGTGCTGCGCTTGGCCCCGTCCTCGCTCACGCCAAACCTCGGGAACAGCTTGAATATCCGCCAGCTGATGGCGACGAACTGCCACACTCTGCTGTTCGACGACGGGAACGGGGTGCCGATGGCGGGCTTCACGGCGGGGAAGGCGTACGCGATCGGGGCGCAGGAAGCTGCGCGACCTTCACTTCGAAAGCCCGACTGCCCAGAAGGCTCCAGAGCTTGTCATGGGCCCCGCCTGCGTCCAGGTGTTCCTGGTCGTTGCCAGGACCATCCAAGCGGCAGGAGATCGTGCGCTAGCTCGCAACAAGGAGCAGTAGGCCGAGGCCGCAGCGAAGTTCGAGAATATATCGATCAACGAGCTCATGATACGTACTGGTGCGCGGCTTCAGAGTGTCGAAATGCCACAATGAGGGGACGGCCAAGACGACGATGTGCCTGTCCGACGGTCATCTGGAGCGCTCATTCTCAGCCTGTGCCGAACAGCTGGGGGGCGGAGATCAAGCCAGGGATGGCCCCGCGCGGACACCAGGAGCGCCTGCTGCAGTTGGCGCTAGACAACCTCGATATGTGAGAAACGGCCGTTCTGACGACGGAGTGAGTTTCGTCGTTTCGTCGCGGGCCGTAGAACTGCTGAGCGTCGTCTGGCCGGTCGGGACAGCGAGGATGATTCAGCATGGGGAATCGCCCTTCTCCCCCATTCCTCCTCCCCTCTCCCCTCTGCCTCCCCTCCTCCCCCCCTCCACACTTGCACAGCATGAGAACTTCTCTTCTCTCTCCCCTGACTTTGTCTGGAAGGTAGTCGGCCCTCTCCGCGCGGATCTCTCCAAATAATTGGAGGGTCATGTTCTACTCTGATTGTTCCGACATTCCAAATTGGTGTTTCCTATGCAGCGTGGGCCTCATCTTCAGATCGGCACTTTGCTCCCATCTTTCAGAATGGTGCTCTTGTCCAAGAGCAGGCCACTCTTCTGGATCCGATGTCTTTTTCATCGTCGTCGCCCCACCCCCCATTGCCTCTCATCCGCCTTCCCCTGGTCCTCCTGCTCCTCCCGATCCTTCCGCTCGAACTCCTTCTGCTGCTGTTCGTCCTCGTCATCCTCCTTCCTCATTATCGTTCTTGTCATCCTGCTCATCCTCCTGCTCATCGGCCATCTCCTCCTCTAATGTGCACAGTTCTATGTTCCGGATTGCGTATAAGACAACATGGGGTTCCAGGACTGCCATGGCACGCGTCGGCGGATAGAGAAACAAACAGCGCAATGGGAAGGAATGGGTGTGAGGGGTAGGATTGCAGACATGGCGCGAACGCTCCTAGCTTGCCTCCCCCTCTCTGCCTCCTCCACCCCCTCCCTCCCCCCTCCCCCGCCCCCCGTCCCCTCACTGGAGGGAGGCGCGGGGCGGGGAGCTGGGCAGAGCGCTGTGTGGGGCGCGAGACGGGGCGCGGCGCCTCGCGGCCTCACACTTTACGCCGCGATCTCCGCGAGGGCCTTCCGGACCGCAGCGGTCACGTCGTCGCCCTCCGCCACGGTCTTCGCCGCGAGCGCGGCGATGCGTTGGGCGGCCCGGCGCTCGCCGATCACTGAGGTGTCGGACATCGTGAGGCAGAACCTGGGAGGACCCTGACCTCGTCTCCGCCATGCGTTGGCGGATTTTCCGACGTGAAGCCGCGTCGGGAGTGCGCTCCAAACGATGCGGAAAAAAGGGCAGAACATTTTCCGCCTCAGAAACATCGGGCGAGTACTTCGGCAAAGGTACGGCGGAAACAGCGACGGCAAAGTGGGGCGGAAATCGAAATCAGAGGAGCTTAAAAAATGGGGCGGACATTCCCGTCCTACACACGAAATCGCCCAAAGTAGTCAGGGCGGATCCGGAGTTAGGGATCTCTGAGATCTGGCAGCTCTCGATGTGTCGGTCGCTCTTGGACGCACTGAGAGCGTTCCAAAAACACTCTGGAACGATTTATCCTGGTCGTGGCCCCGCCCAAGAACCACGATACCGCTACCCTTGCCTCATTGCCACGGCTGGATGATCCTCGGAATTCTGGCCGGAACCAAGGAGAGGTCCAGGTAGTAGCGGTATCGGTACCCCCTTGTGTTCCCTCAAACCGGTAGGGGGACTCGATGAAGTTCAACGTCTGCTCCCGGCCCTCCACCAGCACGACTGTGCCGTCGTCACCCATCTTCTTGCAGGCGTCGCCGGCGAACTTCACCACCTCGCCCTGCGTCTCCTTCGCCACGGTTGGTATGTTCTTGCCAACCTTGGGCTCCTTCAGCAGGGTGTTCGCTATGTCCGAGACCTTCTGGTCTATGCCGAGGCCATTGATGCGGATGTCGAACTTGCCATCAAACTTGTCGAATTCGAGCATGGCGGACCAAGAGGCCAGGTTCTCTGGCGTGAGGACGGCTGGATCAAACTCCTTGCCCTGCTGTTCGCAGTACGTCGCCGCAAGAAGCGTGAGCGCGCGGAAACAATTTCCATTGGACCACGTGGACGCGTTCGAAACTTTCGCTTTGATCTTGTCCACCGTAGTGCCCTTTCCGGTGCCGCTCAGGCCGACTAGAATCATGACGCAGCCACCCTCCTTGGGGAGCTTCGCCAAGATCTCGTCGGCCACCTGGTCTGCGGTCTTGCCGAGCACGTCCACGTTCACGTACGTGGGGGGCTCCTTGTCTTTGGGCAGCACGCCCTTCTCTATTGCCTGCTGCACGCCCGCCGCCAGCTTCGCGGCGTCCTCGTCGTCGCGGGCTATGATGTCGTCGAGCTCCTTCTTGGCAAGTTCAGTGAAGACCGGGTCGCCCTTCAGGAGCTCGATCACACCGCCAGACGTCTTGTCATCCATCGCCTTAAGGAGCTCCACGGTGAGCGGCATCGCTGCGGGCCCACGGTGGCAGGTCGCAAATCCACAGCGAGCACTGATCGCAGCAAAACTTCAGCAAAATTGCTACGGGGGCCTCATTCGGACCTTCTTGGTGGCACTCGGGGAGAACACGCGGCCCTCTCGGAGCCATCTTGGGGCCGTCTTGGGATGTGCAGCTGCCATCTTGGGGGTCACGTGGGGTATCTTGTTTTTCCATTCTGCTGCTCAGTCCACCTCCCCGCGCTCATGAGCAAAGCAGGGCGCCTGCACTCGTGAATAGGCCGGCGGCGCGGCGGGCGGCGCGGCGTAATTATAGGCGGAGGATGGAGCGCAAACAGCGTGCGAGATGCTGGGCCAACAGCGCTGCGCCCCACATTAAAGATGCCAGTCCTAGCACTCGAAACCTGGACCCCGTTCGAACAGGGAGCGAGTACGAAGAGACAGGGGAAAGAAAGAGGAAGAGGATAAGAAACAAGGCAAAGTCAGAGGCAGTCCAAAACCTCACGTGTGCGTAGATCGGCATAGGTGAGTGGCTCGCGCACAGAAGCCCTCGCGAGCAGTATCGACCAATGAAACACAGAAGACAAGAGGGGCATATGTGAGGCTGTCTGGTGGCCTTGATGAGTCCCTCGGGGCCTCCACAACGCTTCTCCAAAGAACCCCCCAACGCTTGTAAGAGCGGTCGCGGGTCGCGGCCAATAAAAACTTCGAGGAAACCTAAGCAAGCCACCCGGAGAGTGGGAGCGTCTCGGAGTCACCGTCCCCTCCACCTAGGACCATCCAGGAACCCTCTTGAAGCATCTCGCGAACTGCTCGGAGCCTCCCGAGGCCCTCCCCAGGCCCCCCTCAGGCGACACAATTTGGATAGCCAGAAGCACACATTGCATGAACATAAGCATGACATGCAAAAGCATAAACTGCCCCCCCTTTGCCAAATAACATAAGCTGTTGGACGTCCGCGCGGATCTCCTGGATCTGCGTTGAACCCTCCTCTCTGGCGCGCGGAGCGCGCTAGGGGCGGCGCTGGAGGCCTCGCTCGGGGGCTCCGGCGCCGATTCAGGAGATCTGCGCGGAGCTCCGAAAGTCTCTGTGATTGTGTATGCCGTTTGTTCTCCTTCGAGACGCTGGGGAGGCCCCCTGGGTCGCACGAGGGGCCCTCGGTCTGCGCTCCGCCAGGCTCTGCCAAAGGCGTGCGCGTGGCCGTGGGCGGCCTGGGGAGTCACGAGCCCCTACTCGATGCTCTCCCCGATCTCCTCCTCGATTCGGGGAGACGTAAGGCCTGACGGGGCCATCATGGAAATGAGGGGACCCAATCTGAAATTTGACGCGAGCTCCCGCTGCAGACATCCCATGATAACTGGACCGTCAAAATCCAGGACGCTCTCGTCAAAAGGCGTCGGCAAACTCGAGTTCGGGCGTACTCGAGTCTCTCGTTTCCCCGATCGATCCCCTCCTTGATCTCTCGATTCTCGATCGATCCCTCGATCCTCCATCGATCCTCGATCCTCGATTCCTCGATCCCTCCCCTTGGGCGGGGGCCTGCCCGACCTGCAGCGCTCGGGAGAGATCTGCCAGCCGAGCCGTGCTGGCCGGAACCGGGGCGGCCGCCACGGCGGCCCCCAGAGGTGCGCGGCCGAGGCTGCGCAGGGGAGGAGGGGCCTTTTTCACTCGAAAGATGCCTCCCTGAAACGTAGCTGCCGCGATACGCAACACGTAACACATAGCGTATTTCTACGGAGCTCGACACGTAGACTGAAAACGTGCCAATACGCTGAGCCAACACACGACGTATTGACACGGGCGCTGCGAGCACGGTACGTGATGCGTTTCAAAACGGGCGTACCGAGGCAGCCAAGTACATCCCTTCAAGCAACATGGACCTGCGCACAAACGTCCCTGACCCAGGCCGAGTTGCCGAGACGATATCCAGCGAACTTGGCCGAAACTCGGGCCGCCGACCCCGGGCAGAGGGGGAGAAGGAGGAGGAAGGAAGGGAAGCGAGGGCCTAGACGCCCTTCCCCCCATGCCTCTCGCCCTCCCCCCCCCCCGCCTTCACCTTCCCCGAATCGTCCCGGTCCTGCCCCCAGACCTCCCTTTGAGACACATTGCGCAAACTTCCTGGAAACCCTAACTCCTCGCGTGCGAGTCCAACCGAACCTCTGCCCTCCTCCCCCTCCTCATCACTTTTACCCTATCCAATCCGATCCTCTTCTACTATCCGCCTCCTCCCTACTCGTGCATAACTCCCCCCTCTGGCTCCACCTTCCTCGCCCTCCTTTTTCACCTGCCCTCCCGTCTTCCTGGCCTCATCCTCGCCCTCATCCTCGCACTCGCCATTGTCCTCGTCCTCGACGTCGTCCTCGCCCTCGCGCTCATAGTCGTCGTCCTCCTCCTCCTTCTCCTCCTCCTCCTCGTCCGCCTCCTCGTCCTCGTCCTCGTCCACGTCCTCGCCTCGTGGTCGACCTCGTCTTACCGGTCGGTTTCCTCCCCCTCCTCCTCCTCCTCCTCGTCGTCGTCGTCGTCTCGCCCTCGTCGTCGCGGGGCGCACCGCCGCTGCCGGCCCAGCGCGAGCGCGGGTCCTGCCCGCGCCCGGGCGGCCCAGCTTCCCGCGGCTGCCCGCGCCCAGGCGCTCCCGCGCCTCGCGGCGGAGAGGGCCGCCGGCTCGCATGGGGGGCTCGGATGGGGCCACCAGCGGAGGGGGGCGGCGTCGACGACGACGTCAGCACGACGACAAAGACGTCGACGACGACGACGACGACGACGACGACGACGACGACGACGACGACGACGACGACGACAACGACAACGGCGACGACGATGAGGACTTCTTCGTTTCGGGCGTCTCGGGGGCGCTTTGTCGGGGTGACTGGAGGCGTTCCGACGCAAACGCCGCATCTGGCAACTCAGCTTTCAAGATCCTGTGTGCGCGTGTGCGTGTGGGAAAACATACGCGGGAGAGGAGGGAGAGAGGGAATCAGTGCTCATAAAGATTTGCGCGCCCCAGCCACATCTGACACCCTGCCCCTCCCACCGATCCCTTCCCACTGCGCGAATCCATTTCCCACTTCTATCTGACGACCAGGGTGCAGCCAGAGGAGTGGTTGCTTGCTGGTGGTAACGAATGGCCAGACCACCGCGCTGGCGACGGCGAAGTCCTTCGCGGCGAGAATGGCGACGACACCAGCATCGACAACGATGGCCACGGTGATGGCAGCGACGTCGGCGACGACGAGGGCGCCGGAGAATACGCAAGCGGACGATGGCGACGGTGGCGATGGCGGCGGCCGCGGCGACAGCGAGTGCCGCCGTCGAAGGCGACGGCAACAACGGCGAGGGCGGCGACGGCGACGACCACGGCGGCGACTGCGACCAATGCTCGAACTGCTGAAAGGCTCGGGCTCGGTCACAGTGCAGTGTTGGAGCGCTCGCCGTGAGCTGCTAGAACGCTCGTGCTTCATTTAACTATCATGCTGGCTAACCCTTGTTTTAGGCAGGGGTTGCTAGAACGTCCTCGCTCGACGCAGAGATATCCCGATACATACACATGCATACTAGATTTCACGAGCAACAGAATTCTACTGACTGTAGGGGACCTTGATGCCCAATTCAGTTGCAGGATCTGGCCCATCGTTGGCTGGGCGATCGGAAAAGGAAACTTCTACACTTAAGACGGAAGGGGTAGGATCGACCAAACTCAGGAGCGTTTTGTTCCACGACGCCCCATTCCGATGGGTCTTTGTGCATCGCGCCCGGAGGCATTCGCCGCGACGGGCGCGCCTCGGCGGCCCCCGCGGCCAGCTCAGCTACCAGCCAGCCAGGACACGCCTGCCAGCGACGCAGCCCCAGCCTCCGCCTAGCCCTGCTGCAGGTTTACGTCGTCCGGCCACGCCAAGGTATCCCAATCGAAATTTACCCACGGCGCGTTCCAGCCGTAAATTTGCTGCTTTGTGGGCCTCGGAGGGGCCGTACGGAGCGCCATACTGGGCGTAGCGGCTGCGGCAGGACTCCAGTCTCTGTGCCCGCCTCCTCGGTCACTGGCTGCATCTGTCCGCAGCTGCGTCGGGCACTGATGCTGCTGCTGCTGCTGCTGCTGCTGCTGCTGCTGCTGCTGCTGCTGCCTCAGCGATTCGGCTGGGCAGGGCGCAGCACCTTGGTCAGGCTGCCGATGACCGAGCTGCTCAAGCTGCCGAATGTGCCTGGCGCTGGCGATGTGCGCCGCGTCCATCCAGACCTGGCACACCGAGCAGTAGGGCCAGTCGAGGTTCCACGGGGAGCTCCTTATCTCTGCGAAGGGGTCCTTCATGAACTCCTGGACAGTCTCCTGGAGCTGCGCGGTGGTGGCGGCTGCCCGAGCCCTCGCGAGCTGGCGCAGCGTGGGCGTCTGGTGAGCATCCCCCTCACTGGCCAGCGCTGGGGCCGGCGCGTGCGCCGGGGCCGCGGGCACCGGCACTGAGGCCGGCGACGGCGCCACGGCATGCGGCGGGGGCGGCGGGGGCCCCGAGGGGGCTGCCGCGGACGGCGCTGGCACCACCGCCGTCGTGGTGGTCTGCTGCTCGATCGCGGCCGTCGACGTCGACCTGGGGGCCGCAGGAGGTCCTGCGTGCTTCACGCTGGCTGGGCTCGGAAGTGCGAGCGCGCCAGGGACGGTCCACTTGACTGGGCGCGGCGGCTGCTCCGGCGCAGCCAGCGCGGCCTCTAGCACGGCGTCCGAGCAATTGTTGTGGACCTCGGCAATCAGATCTTCCCGTTCTCGCTCCTGCGGCGGCGTGGCGCTACGCTCCCCGAGCTCCCCGAGCAGTGCCGCGCGCGCCACCAGATCCTGCCGCGCCAGCTCCTGCTCCTCCCGCGGGGGCTCGGCGGGCGGATCGGGCGGCGCGGCCGCCGCTTCACCGTCCGGCGGCTCCGGAGGGTGGGCCCCCGCCGGAGCGGACGGTGCAGGGCCTTCGGTCTCTGCACTCGGTGGACGCCTGGGCGAGGCGGCGCCCTTCGCGGTGGCCGCGGGCGCGGGCAGGAGAGGCGCCGCGTCCTCGCTCGGGCTGGCGCAAGCTTCTTCTGCGGGTTCCCCCGCCGGCTCCCCGTCGCCGCCCGGGCCCTCCGTGCCCGCGGCCGCCGGCTCCTCCATCGCCGCTGGCCGCTGCTGGCAGGACTGGAGCCAAAACGTATACGGAGTATGCAGGGGTGGGTGGGAGAGGAAGATGCGGAGGAGGAGGAGGAGGAGGAGGACGAAGACGAGGAAGAAGAGGAGGAGGAGACAGAAGAGCAAGAGGCGAATGAGCGGGGGGGGAGAAGGG
The DNA here is from genome assembly GCA_963575745.1 of Prorocentrum cordatum. Lineage (NCBI taxonomy): Eukaryota > Dinophyceae > Prorocentrales > Prorocentraceae > Prorocentrum > Prorocentrum cordatum. The sequence continues at coordinate 207,558 of CAUYUJ010015529.1, read as the reverse complement.
GAGACCAGGACGGAGGAGGAGGAGGAGGAGGAGGAGGAGGAGGAGGAGGTAAAACCGGAGGAGGAGGAGGAGGAGGAGGAGGAGGAGGAGAAGGATGAGAAGGAGGAGGAGGAGGAGGAGGAGGCGCTTCGGGGCCTGATCCAAGCTGTACTTGACCACTCTAGGCTTTAGGCCCCTGTGGATGGTTATGTATGCCTGGTCTCGGCGTCTTGCCCGAGTCCTGCCTGGGGCGTCCCTTCGTGAGCTACAGTTAGGAGGTCCCCGTGCAAGGAGCAGACATTCGCAACAACTGCGCTGGCTGGGGGCGCGCTTGGCCGCGAACCCGTTCCCCAAGGCAAAATCTGTCGAAATATCGACCGATGCAACAAAACCGCACTGTGTGAGCTGGGTGCTCGCGATCTCTAAAACCCACCTGCGACCGCACCCCCCCATAGAAGTAACGGCAACGTAAGAGAGTTCCTGTTAACCAGCCTCGTATCCTCGGGGTGGAGAACTCCAGAACTCCGCTGTACTGAGGCGGGGCGAGGCACGCTGAAGCGAGGAGCAAGACAAGAGGACACTAGAGCCAGGCGAGGGGGGAGAAGAGCAGAGCAGAGCAGAGCAAAGAGACGAAGAGACGGGGGCGCGGGCGGCGCAAGCCACGGAGAGGGAGGGGCAAGGACGGGGACCAGACGATGAAAGTTTTTGTTTCCTGGGCGGCTTCTTCGCGTTTGCACCATCGTATGCCATGTCATGAGCTTCGCTGCTGAGAAAACGACTACGTCTCGAAGCAGACCTCCTCCATTCGAGCAAATCTGCGTGTGTATAAATACTCCCGGCCCCACCAGATCGCCAAACCATGTTAGAAGAAACATGGATTTCTGGCTGTGAAGTGAGTGCCCTCGCCCCCTCCAGGGGCGAAACACTTCCTCGAACGGGTGGTCTATTTACGAATGAGCTTGGAAACTCAGCCTACCAACAATTGTAAACGCTTGGTGAGGTTCTTGCTCCAGCTGTGTCGGCTAAGTGTCCTTTTCCATCTTCAGTGGCCCTGCTGTGGCAAGCCACCTTGAAGCCACAAGCCGCCATGCATTCCACCAGCCCCGCGAAATAACGAAGATGTTGAAGCTAGGCTTACCATTGGAGACACCATTAATTATGCAGTATTTCAAGTTTGTCATGAGGCCACCGATGGCAACAAATTCATGTGATGCGGCCACCTCTACGAAGGGAGACTATTTGAAGCGACTGTCAGAAATCTTGCCATCAATGCTAGCATTGATTGCTGTGCCCATCTCTGCGTTGGTCACAACGTGACGCGGCGAACTCTGGTGTCCATAACATGCCTGCTCTTCTTGGCAAGGACAATATAAACATGTACTCCATTCAAGCCCTTGCGGTCGCAACATCAACATGATCTTCCATGTCTCAAGTTTTGCGATCTGACATTGCCTCGCGCGGGTACGTTTGGTTATTCCACGACTCGTCATGCTGGTCGTCTGTTTGTTCAAACTATCGCTCATAATTCCGTCGGGGTCTAATGCGGCACATGCCGAGATCATGGAACAGAGAGGCTCGGAAAATGCGGTAGTGTGAGCCCTCGCCTCCACGCTGGCCTGGGGCGGGAAGCGAGGGACGAAGGTCTGTAGGGGGGAGATGTGTACCCTTCTTGCAGGCTTGAAATATTTCACCACTCCCCGCGACGGTCTAGGAGGATGAGGAGGACGAGAAGGATGACCCCGTCCCTGGGGGTATTTGTCCGCCCCATGTCCGTTATTCAAGATTCCAGGGCCCCAAACGAGCCCCTGGAGGCCGAACTACTAGTAATCACCATCACCATACCTAAACGTCTTTCGGGTGATAAGGAGGTTGTGGGGGGGCGGGCCAACTAATGACAATATGCGATGAGTGTGATGGTGACGACGCTGGTGATGCGCCCGCGAACTGATGATCGATCTCACGATTGGTCTCACGACTTATCTCACTACACTATCGACCTTACGATCGAACTCACTTTCTGTTTATCGAGATCAATATCGGTCTCACTGTCGATCATCGGTCTACTGGTCGCACCATCGACCGACTATATCACGATCGTTATCCACGTATGTTAATCAACCTCTCGATTGATCTCACCATCCGTAACTCGATCAATCGATCAGCGTCTTACCATGAGTCGGTCCCACCATCCATCTCCCAGTCGATCCCACTATCTATCGACAATATCGAAGGTTTGGGGATGAGGTCGCAAAAGAACGAAAAGCGCCCCATGGGGAAATCGGTTTCGATTTCGTATTCGTGTCCGTGACGTGCGTGCGGGCGAGGCGAAGCTGCGTGGGCACGCGAGAGGAACGGCTCCGCCATCGCTAGGGCCATTCGGATGCAATGGACCGCCCATCCGCCTCCAATGGGCGCGCGGTGGCCTGAGGTGACCCGCCGTGGTGTCCTTTAGTGTCACGTTGGTGTCCCGTCGGTATTATAATGAAGTCGATCGATAGACCGATGGTGAGATCGCTAGAATGGGGAAACAAAGTGAGATCAAAAGTGAGATCGACAGTGAGGTTCATTGTGACGTTGGTTATGAGATCGATCGTGAGATCGATTGTGAGATCCCTGGTGGGGAAGACAGTGAGATCGATAGTGAGATCGATAGTGAGATCGAAAACGAGATCTATAGTGACATCGATGGTGAGATAGATGATGAGATTTGTAATGCGATCGATCAAGCGTGATCGATCGTGTGAGGTCGATCGTGGGACCGATTCAGTAAGATCGAAAGCGGATACGATAGTGACATTACATCGCAGGAAGACATCGTCATCACGCGTCGTCGCTGACTCGAGGGCGCGTCACCAGCATCGTCATCATCATATTCATCGCATTTGCCAGCAGTTGGTTCTTTCCCCCCCAACCCCCAAACCTTATCACCCGAAGAGTGGTCGTGTATGTATCGATCCCAGAATTGATCGGTCTCACTACACATCGACCCCACGTTCAATCTACCCATCTCACGGGAGAACCATCGGGACAAAAAATCGGGAACCCATCGGGACACCATCGGGACATCATCGGGGCACCATCGCGACACCATCGGGACACCATCGGGGCAACATGACCGCACCATCGGAACACCATCGAGACACCATCGGAACACCATTTGGATACCATCGGGACATCATCAGGACACCATGGGGACAGCATCGGAACACCATCGGTACACCATGGAGACGCCATCGGGACACTATCTGGCCACAATTGGGACACTTTCCGGACACCATCGAGACGCCACTGGGACACCATGGGGACACCATCGGGACACAATTCGGACAATATCGGGACAACATCGGGACAACATCGGAACACCATCGCGACACCATCGGGACATAATCTGGACACCATCGGGACACCATCGGGACACCATCGGAGCACCATCGTGAAAGTATCGAGACACCATCGGGACAAAATCGAAACACTATTTGGATACCATCGAGACACCATCGGAACACAATCGGGACACCATCAAGACACCATGGGAACACCATCGGAACACAATCGGGACACCATCAACAAACTATCGGGAAACCATCGGATCACCATCGGATCACCATCCTGACACCATCGGGACACCATCGGGACACCATCGGGATACCCCCGGACCACCGCCGGCCAACCGGGCGGAAAGAACAGCACAACTTTGTTTTTCGCATTAGCAGCGGGACACCATCGGGACACCCCCGACACCCCTGGGCAACAGCCGGCCAACCAAGGGGTGGCACGGATTCACCCGTTTACTGGCGGGTTCACTCCTGTCGCCCGCGCACGCACGCGCCACGCGAAAACGAAACCGACACCGATTTTCTGGTTAGGGGTCTCTGCTTAACTTCTATATCACCCTCCAACCTCCGACCTATCCATCGATATCACGATCGATCGATCGCACAATCCATCGACCTCACTATATACATATCATATTTATGTGTATGTGTGTACATATATATATACATATCGATCAATCGGTCCAGGACAACCATCGGGACAACCATCGGGCAGGTAGGGACAATACGGTGGTACACGTTGTTTTTATACGATTTCGAATGGATGAAATGCGGTGTGTTACGCTGTGCGGTGTTTTTTGGTACAGTCCTTCGTGGGATGCTGAGGTGACTCCGTTCTTTCGGGGAGTCGTCGATCCGTTAAGCCGCAGGTAAAAAAGAAAACTAATTACTCCGACGGAAGAACCCCACATAAGAATCCTCTGGGCGAATCTGGAAAAAGCCATCACCGTCGTCCTCGTGGTTGGTGAGGCGTCCTGGCTGTCTCTTCTGCGTATATTTCCTCTCGCCTTGGCGCGGGCCCCCCTTCCACTCCTTACGTTGTCCCCATCCTCGCCCCCCTGTTTGTTCCGCGCCCCGCCACCTCCTCCCCTTCCTGTTGCATGAGCGCGCATGTCGATGTTCCTCGGCGCCGTCGCCGCCACGGCCAGCACAGGCGCGTTCTCTACAGGTCACGTCGCGCAGCCGTTGGGACAACCCCGCGGGCCAGGCTGTCGGGACAACCCCGCGAGCCGTTGGCGCGCAAGACCAAGCCGTTGGGACAACCCCGCGGGCTTCGAGCGAGGCGCAGCCGCGCTCAGGCGGAAGGCAGCACGAAGCCCAGCTCTGCCGCGAGCTGCTTCGCCTCCGCCCTGGACAAAACCGTTCTCTTGTCGAACTCCAGGAGCGCCTTCCGCAGGGACGCCGGCGGCCCGCACTCCAGGAACTCTCGCGGCGGCGGCCGCAGGATCAGCATGTTCCGCATGCACGTGGCGCGGGAGAACATGACGTAGAGGTGCAGCCACCACTGCTCGTCCGACATGCCCGTGCGGCCAGCGTCCTCGTCTCTCGCGCAGTCGATGGTGACGCCCTTGCGCAGCGTCTGGCCCTGCGACAGCGTGGAGGTCAGGTAGGACGCGTGCGTCAGGGTGAACCCCGAGCGGCGCACGCTGTGCGCCCCCGAGCTCTGCCATGTGAACTCCCTTTCGCTGGGCCTGAACATCAGCAAGCTCCGCGCCCGCGCCTCGGCCTGGCCGTCGTCGTCGGCGCCTTCGGCGCCCTGTCGCAGCACCTCGGCGACCTGAGGAGCCCAAAAACTTCCTTGTTGCATCCAAAGTGTGGCCTGGGAACTGCGTTCTGGCAGCGCGAGAACCCAACATTGACGACAGTTACAGGTTTTGGATGACCTGCTCGGATTACCAACATGATCTGCGGGCCCCATAGGGAGGGGGCTCCCGCCTGAGACTTCCTCGCAGTTCACTCACAGACGAGGCTCCCGCCTGAGACTTCCTCCATATTCAGGCTTGAGGAGCCCAAAAGTGACGACAGTTACAGGGTTCCGATGACCCGCTCGGATTACCAACATGATCTGCGGGCCCCATAGGGAGGGGGCTCCCGCCTGAGACTTCTTCACAATTCACTCAAAGACGAGGCTCCCGCCAGAGACTTCCTCCAAATTCAGGCTTGACGAGCCCAAAAGTGACGACAGTTACAGGGTTCCGATGACCCGCTCGGATTACCAACATGATCTGCGGGCCCCATAGGGAGGGGGCTCCCGCCTGAGACTTCCTCGCAGTTCACTCACAGACGAGGCTCCCGCCTGAGACTTCCTCCATATTCAGGCTTGAGGAGCCCAAAAGTGACGACAGTTACAGGGTTCCGATGACCCGCTCGGATTACCAACATGATCTGCGGGCCCCATAGGGAGGGGGCTCCCGCCTGAGACTTCTTCACAATTCACTCAAAGACGAGGCTCCCGCCAGAGACTTCCTCCAAATTCAGGCTTGACGAGCCCAAAAGTGACGACAGTTACAGGGTTCCGATGACCCGCTCGGATTACCAACATGATCTGCGGGCCCCATAGGGAGGGGGCTCCCGCTTGAGCCTTCCTCAGAATTCACTCACAGACGAGGCTCCCGCCTGAGACTTCCTCCATATTCAGGCTTGAGGAGCCCAAAAGTGACGACAGTTACAGGGTTCCGATGACCCGCTCGGATTACCAACATAATCTGCGGGCCCCATAGGGAGGGAGCTCCCGCCTGAGACTTCCTCCCAATTCACTCACAGACGAGGCTCCCGCCTGAGACTTCCTCCATTTTCAGGCCTGGGGAGCCCAAAAGTGACGACAGTTACAGGGTTCCGATGACCCGCTCGGATTACCAACATGATCTGCGGGCCCCATAGGGAGGGGGCTCCCGCCTGAGACTTCCTCACACTTTACTCAACGATGATGAGGATGAGGATGATGAGTGGTGGTGAAGATGAGTGGTGAAGAGGATGATGATTGATTGTGGGTGGTGGTGGCGATGATGATGTTTGAATGAGGATGATGCCGATACCGATGATGACGATGATGTTCGTGAGCGTGTGAGAGAGTGCGAGTGATGATGATGTGTGTGTGAATGAGTGCGAGGAGAAGAGGGGGTGAGTGTTCCTGCGCGGGGTGTCCAGAGAAAACAAGAACCCCACTTTGGATGTGGGGAATAACAAAACACTAGAACCCTTCGGAAAAAAAGAAAACCATTTCGAGTACAAATGCGAAACATAGCACCGAAACGTTGTGATTGTTGTTGAATTCCTTGCAAGAGCCAATGGTCGCTTTGAATGTGTACGATGCTCCTGTATTTTCGTTGTTTCGCATTTTTCCTTTGTTCCTGGGCTCTTCGTTTCCTTTGTCGTTCAATGTCCGAAGCCGGATCTCCGTCAAACACACACACAAAAACATCAAAAACTAAACACCCGTGAATAAGCATTGCTTGTTTATGAGAAGCTATAAAAATCAAATCGAAACTTTGGCTTTGATTAGCTGTTCTTTTTTTAATGTTGAGCGCCCCTTGAACAACTGATGGTTTCTTCTGGGTTTTACGATGTTCCTGGCTGTTCGGCTTTTCGCGTTATTCCACTTTGCGTTTGTTCCTAAGCTCTTGGTTGTCACCTTCGTTAGCCAATTAACACATCGAAAGTAGGAGAATCACAAGAAAGCCAGAAACAATTGAACATCAACAAACACTGAAAGAAACGATTGCTCCTTCATCTGCCTGTTGTTGAACAAAAGTCAAAATGGAATCTTGGTTATGATTCAATTTTGTGGCTTCGATTGAGAAACACATGCTTCCTTGGATGGTTTGCGGTGTTCCTGGTGTTTCTGTTTTGTGCGTTGACGTTTCCTGTTGGTATTGGGACCCTGTTGCCTTCTGTAATTATATCATGCTCCTTTTCCTTTCTCATGTACCAGATTTTTTCTCCGTGATGCTCCTCCTTCTTCTCTTTCTCCCCCTCCCTCCCTCCTCCCCTCATCATCCTTTTCCCCCACTCATCATCATCATCGTCACTCCTTTCCTTTGTTTCTTCGACTGCTTTAATGCTGATTTGGACTTCGTCGGGGTCTAAACTTGTTGCAAAGTCCCCGCGCGAGGTGCCGCCGCTTCTGCGCAATCGGGAATGCATGGGTACGGCTGCTTCCAAGAGGCCAACTACTCTCTGAACGGTACCCTTGCAACAGAGCAGACCCACGAACTCCGTAGCCATTGTGGCCAAAACGGGGGCGCATATGCATCCGGCACTGTTTTGCGATGGTTGCCGCAATGCGAACATGCGAACACTGCGCCAAAAAATGAGGGCCGTTGGACAGACCATTAGTTGCCTGTTCTACATCTGTTTCGTGCCTTAAAACGTGTATTGTCTATGGGATGCTGCAGTCCTGATGTTTTTACAGGCGAAGGCCGTGCTTAATTGAAAACGAACAGGTTGAAAGATGCACGGGCGTGGTGAGAAGCGTTCTGGTTTACTGTCTAGGAGAACTCGCAAAAGCTCTTTGAACCGACTTTGGAAAATATATCGCTTACTGGCGACCAAAAAATAAAGTTCTTAGCCGTGTAGCGCACGGCGGGACGCCAAGCTTCCAAAGAACAAGCTGGTCGGAGTTGTATCTGGTCGGAGTTGTCGGGCTGGTCTGGTTTGAGCCTGGTGCTGAAGCTTTAGCTAAAGCTTTAGCTTAGGATTCGGGCGAGAGTGGTTTAGGGGAGGTCCCGGAATGCATTTTCAACGACGACGACCGAATTGCAGTTTTTTTTGCATTGCAGTTTTTTTTGCATCTGGTCTGGCTGGTCTGGTTGGAGCCTTGTGCTGAAGCTTTAGCTTAGGATTCGGGCGAGAGTGGTTAGGGGAGGTCCAGGGATGCATCTTCAACGACGACGACCGAAAAGCAGTTTTTTTTGCATTGCAGTGTTTTTTGCATTGCAGTTTTTTTGCATCTGGTCTGGCTGGTCTGGTTGGAGCCTTGTGCTGAAGCTTTAGCTTAGGATTCGGGCGAGAGTGGTTTAGGGGAGGTCCAGGGATGCATCTTCAACGACGACGACCGAAAAGCAGTTTTTTTTGCATTGCAGTTTTTTTGCATTGCAGTTTTTTTTGCATCTGGTCTGGCTGGTCTGGTTGGAGCCTTGTGCTGAAGCTTTAGCTTAGGATTCGGGCGAGAGTGGTTTAGGGGAGGTCCAGGGATGCATCTTCAACGACGACGACCGAAAAGCAGTTTTTTTTGCATTGCAGTTTTTTTTGCATTGCAGTTTTTTTTGCATCTGGTCTGGCTGGTCTGGTTGGTCTGGTCTGAGCCTGGTGCTGAGGCTTTAGCTTAGGATTCAGGCGAGAGTGGTTTAGGGGAGGTCCAGGGAGGCAGTGCAACGACTCCGACCGAAAAGCAGTTTTTTTTGCATTGCAGTTTTTTTACGGCGGGACGCCAAGCTTCCAAAGAACAAGCTGGTCGGAGTTGTATCTGGTCGGAGTTGTCGGGCTGGTCTGGTTTGAGCCTGGTGCTGAAGCTTTAGCTAAAGCTTTGACTTAGGATTCGGGCGAGAGTGGTTTAGGGGAGGTCCCGGAATGCATTTTCAACGACGACGACCGAATTGCAGTTTTTTTTGCATTGCAGTTTTTTTTGCATCTGGTCTGGCTGGTCTGGTTGGAGCCTGTGCTGAAGCTTTAGCTTAGGATTCAGGCGAGAGTGGTTTAGGGGAGGTCCAGGGATGCATCTTCAACGACTCCGACCGAAAAGCAGTTTTTTTTGCATTGCAGTTTTTTTACGGCGGGACGCCAAGCTTCCAAAGAACAAGCTGGTCGGAGTTGTATCTGGTCGGAGTTGTCGGGCTGGTCTGGTTTGAGCCTGGTGCTGAAGCTTTAGCTAAAGCTTTAGCTTAGGATTCGGGCGAGAGTGGTTTAGGGGAGGTCCCGGAATGCATTTTCAACGACGACGACCGAATTGCAATTTTTTTTTGCATTGCAGTTTTTTTTGCATCTGGTCTGGCTGGTCTGGTTGGAGCCTTGTGCTGAAGCTTTAGCTTAGGATTCGGGCGAGAGTGGTTTAGGGGAGGTCCAGGGATGCATCTTCAACGACGACGACCGAAAAGCAGTTTTTTTTGCATTGCAGTGTTTTTTGCATTGCAGTTTTTTTTGCATCTGGTCTGGCTGGTCTGGTTGGAGCCTTGTGCTGAAGCTTTAGCTTAGGATTCGGGCGAGAGTGGTTTAGGGGAGGTCCAGGGATGCATCTTCAACGACGACGACCGAAAAGCAGTTTTTTTTGCATTGCAGTTTTTTTTGCATTGCAGTTTTTTTTGCATCTGGTCTGGCTGGTCTGGTTGGTCTGGTCTGAGCCTGGTGCTGAGGCTTTAGCTTAGGATTCAGGCGAGAGTGGTTTAGGGGAGGTCCAGGGAGGCAGTGCAACGACTCCGACCGAAAAGCAGTTTTTTTTGCATTGCAGTTTTTTTACGGCGGGACGCCAAGCTTCCAAAGAACAAGCTGGTCGGAGTTGTATCTGGTCGGAGTTGTCGGGCTGGTCTGGTTTGAGCCTGGTGCTGAAGCTTTAGCTAAAGCTTTAGCTTAGGATTCGGGCGAGAGTGGTTTAGGGGAGGTCCCGGAATTCATTTTCAACGACGACGACCGAAAAACAGTTTTTTTTTGCATTGCAGTTTTTTTTGCATCTGGTCTGGCTGGTCTGGTTGGAGCCTGGTGCTGAGGCTTTAGCTTAGGATTCAGGCGAGAGTGGTTTAGGGGAGGTCCAGGGAGGCAGCGCCAACGACTCCGACCGAAAAGCAGTATTTTTTGCATTGCAGCTTTTTTTGCATTGCAGTTTTTTGGGCATCTGGTCTGGCTGGTCTGGTTGGTCTGCTCTGAGCCTGGTGCTGAGGCTTTAGCTTAGAGTTCAGGCGAGAGTGGTTTAAGGGAGGTCCAGGGAGGCAGCGCCAACGACTCCGACCGAAAAGCAGTTTTTTTGCATTGCAGTTTTTTTTTTGCATTGCAGATTTTTTTGCATTGCAGTTTTTTTGGCATCTGGTCTGGCTGGTCTGGTTGGTCTGGTCTGAGCCTGGTGCTGAGGCTTTAGCTTAGGATTCAGGCGAGAGTGGTTTAGGGGAGGTCCAGGGAGGCAGCGCCAACGACTCCGACCGAACAGCAGTTTTTTTTGCATTGCAGTTTTTTTTGCATTGCAGTTTTTTTTTGCATTGCAGTTTTTTTTGCATCTGGTCTGGCTGGTATGCTTGGTCTGGCTGGTCTGATTGGTCTGGTTGGTCTGGCTGGTCTGGTTCGTCTGGTTCGTCTGGTTCGTCAGGTTGGTTGGCCGGGTCGCGTCGCGCCGTCGTCCTCGTCCCCGCCCTCGATTTTCTCGTCGTCGTCGTCGTGGTCAGCGTCGTCGTCGTCGTCGTCGACGTCGTCGTCGTCCTGCCATTTGCGTCGCCGCAACCGGGCGCGGGACCGAAAGCGCTGAAACGTCGAGCCCCACTGCGGCGGAATTGAGGTGGCGGAGAGGAACATCAGCAGCCATATCAGTTCTTATGCCCCAAAGCAAGGTAAGGCGCTGGGGCATAAAAACTTTGCGCCTCGAGCGGCTTAGAATAAGGACATTGAAATTGAATCATTCGCCGCGACCAGATCTGATATTTCAGATAACTGCGTGCCGCGCGAAGGCAGCTTCTTGAAAATAAGCTATCACATTATCTGCTTTGATGCGGAGATGTGCCAATGAGGGCCTGCACGCTTTTATGTTTTCCAATGTGCTGACTGCTCCCGAAGCGACCATGACGGACTAGGTAGCTGCGGCGACGACGATGTAATACATATCTGCCCACGGCTTTGCAATGGATCGGCTGCTGGTTGATATTTTGCGTCGTCTGTTGCTAGAGTAGGATCAGAAGTGGGCGGCGAAAGCTTTGCACTTGCGCGTTGCAGCGAATGGCTCGCATCCTCGGACGGGGCACCAAACGCCCCCCGTTGAAGATACCACCAAAGGAGCTGACAAAACGGTTGCCGCAATTGCGCATTTGCACGGGAATTTGTCGGAGTGGCTTGGTGGGGCGGCGTCCATCGCGCAAGCGTATGCCAACATGCATGGTCGTTGCCTCGAGTTCCAGGCGTGTCAGGTGGAGCTGGATCTGGCGCGGCTCGATGCGCACTGCGGGCGCCGGCGCGAGGGATATTTACCCGGCGCCAGGTAACTGCGCCAGACATGCTGCCTTTAGTGTTGCGGATATCCCCGTGCACGATGTATGTGGCGGATGTTGCAGACGCCGTCGAGGGACCACGGGCAATCCAGTTCGGTACTCGTCGCATGACTGCTTAGACGCTGCTGCGCGCCAGGGGATCAGGCGCGCCTGCGTCCACCATGGTGAAAGTTCGCAAGAAGCCAGCAAGCGTGCCGCCGCAGCCCCTGCCTAGCTGCGTGAAGGCCCACTTGACCAACTGCATCTGCGGGGGCAACCTCACGCGGTTCCGCAACACGCCTGCGCTCGTAGTTGATCTGCACGGAGTGTCTGATATTACGCGCGGGGCAAAACTTTGCCAGCATCGACACTGCCGAACCACTCATTTGCAACTTGCGCGCTGCGCCGCACGGGCACGTCGACGCCCGCGGAGTTTCCGACCTGCGGGGCGGTATTCCCTCGTCTCTGCGGGGCGAGCGTTCACCCTGAAGTTCTTGAAGTACCATGAATGTCTTTTTGTTTCGGGGTTTCCTGCCGTCCTCGAGCGCATCTAGGTCGCGCAAGCAGGCGCGCGGTTCTGACGACGCCGTTGCCAACTTCCACAAGCCGCTCAACGATGTTATGTTTTACCACGTGTGCATGCAGGAGTTCGAGCCGATTGGCCAACGCCTGAACAGAACATCGTCATCGGCGGAGGGCTGCACCACGACGTGCTCGCGAAGTGCAGCAACCACTTGCACGAGAACGAGTGCGCAACCACGTGCTCGCGGAGCGCGACGGGGCGCACAAGCTGGTCGCGCGCGGCCACGAAAAGGTGAGGGCAGGGCGCGCTAAGAGTAGGTCGACTCCGGCGACTTGGGAGGACACGCGCACGCACGGCTGGCTCACGGTCGTCGACCCAGCCTCGCAGCACATCGCAGCCGTTAGCGAGCAAGTCCAACCCGATAACAACGAGGTGCTGAACACGGGGCTGGCGATGGTTCTGCCGTTTGACCCCCGCTGCAACGCGTCGATCATGGACCGAGCGTGCGCCTTCATGCCGAGCGTGCAGAAGCGCCGCGACTTCGACCAGCTGAAGTGCTTCAGAGTGGATAAATCCCACGCGCGCGGGCATGTGGCGACCTGCCCGCGCAACTCCTTGAAGGCCTTGCGGCTGAAGAGGCGGGTGACCAGATCAAGGCAGCAACCGCAGAACAACTCTTCTCGTGTTTCCGCGGGTACGCCAGGACGTTCTACGAAATGCGGCCGTCGCCGCACCAACTCATTGCGATGTGCTTCTGTCGCAAGCACAACGAGCTTGTGGACGCGCACGACATCGATCACTTGAACAGGCACAAGATCATCACCCTAAAGAAGCAGAAGAAAGGCAAGTACCCGTGCACCCCTAAGATCACCAAGAAACCTGCGGCGATGAAGACGATCCGCAAGCCTGACTTGGGGCCGTCGGGCCGACGCGCCCCAGACCCGCTCGTTAGCCAGGGGGAGTTAGCCGACATGCGGGGGGTGGGTGAAACAACCACCGCGTTCACGGACCTTACGCTATTCCGCCAAACCCCGTGTGAGACAGGAATCCTGAACATTCCTGGTTTAAGTGCTATCATTGTCATTTTCATCGTCGTCGTCAGTGCCATCAGCATCATCAGCATCACCAGCATCATCACCATCGTAATCATCATCATCATCATCATCATCATCATCATCAGCATCATCATCATCATCATCATCACCGTCGTCATCCGCATTCTCACCATATATCTCATCATCTTCATCATTTTCGTTCTCGGAAGAAAAGCCAAAAAGTGTACCACCATATTGGCCTGCTCTCCCATCGGGACACCATCGGAACACCATCGGGACATAATCGGAACACAATTCTGACACCATCGGGGCACAATGGGGGCACCATCGGGACACCATCCGGACACCATCGGGGTACCATCGGGACACGATTGGGTCATCATCGGGGCGTCATTGGGACGCCACCTGGAAACCGCTTGGATACCATCGACACACCGTCCAGACACCATTGGGACAAAATTGGGACACCATTGGGACACCATCGGGACCGCATTGGAACACCATGGGGGCTCCATCGAACACCATCGGAGACCATCGGGGCACCATCGGAACACCATCGGGGGCACCACGAGGGTACCATCGGGACACCATCGAGACGCCATCGGGACACCATCAGCACACCATCGGGACACCATCGGGACACCATCGCATCACCATCGGGACACAATCGGGACACCATCGTGGCACCATCAGGGCACCACTGGGACACCATTGGGCCGCCGCTGGCCAACCGGGGCGACACCCCCGGGCTACCGCTGGCCAACCTGAAGGGGGGGGAAACATGTGGCCCAGTTTGACCCTAGCAACGGCGAGTTCATTCTGCCCGCCCGCCCACAAAGCTTCGCCTTGCCCGACCGCGCGCGCGGCGCGAAACCGAAACCGATTTTCCAGTGGGGGGTCTCCGTATCACTTCGATCTCATCCCCCAACCTGCGACTACATGCGAACCGAAGCTGCGTGGGTGGCCGAGATGAATAAGCCCGCCGTTGCTAGTGCGAAACCGGGCCAACTGATTATCCGCCCGACTGGCCGGCGGTGGTCCAGGAATGTCCCGATGACGTCCCGATGGAGCCCCGACGATGTTTCGATGGTGTCGCCGTTGCTAAGGTTGTCTCGATGGTGTCGCCGTTGCTAGGGCGAGACCAGGCCAAATGATCCTCCGCCCAGTTGGCCAGCTGTGGCGCAAGGGTGTCCCGATGATGTCCAGATGGTGTCCCCATTTTGTCCCACTTTTGTATTTAAGGTCGGCCGAGCCGTCCTGCAGTCTCGTCGCAGCGGGCCCTTCAGTTCTTTTCTTTAGCCCCATCCCGAGGGCCAGCTGCAAGAGCTGTAGCCAGCACCAGTCTCTAGCTTCACACATTCTTGCCGCAACATTGCGGCCAGGCCAAAGCGACACTTTTAAGCAGCCACGCTACCATAAGAGCGGTCGGCTCAATGCTCACAGCGCAATTCGCAGACTCGCCACGGCTGAGTCGATACTGCGGCAAGCAAAGATGCCGCCTCAGCACATCCCACCTGCCGAGTAACTCTCGGCTAATGCTGCCCATCAGAGGTGCGTACCTCTACGGACAGCTACCGCGCCCTAGTGTTGCTTGGCTGGACAAGATAATCCCTCTCCCTCCCATATGTTCATCCCTCCCCTCTTTCCACGTTTGCACCAAGACGCCAAGCACAGCACAGGCGCTCTCTCACCTGCCCCCTTTCCGGTCACGTGCGTTACCGATGGGGCTTCCTAGTCTCTTGGCGGCAACGCCAGCCTCTCCCTCCTGGTCCGCTCCGCCACGGCCGCCCTACAGCGCGGCAATGCCATTTTGGCCCTCTTCCTACTCATCCCGCTCACTTCCATGGCTAAGCCATGCTCCCAGGTGGCCGTTCCTGAGGCCAGCTTTGCTGCTCGTCGGTCGTTCAGCGCTGCCCGCATAGGGCAACGCCTAGATGGCGCGCTCAGTGATTCTCGCACGGCACCGATCCCTTCTCCTCATATTATTCCCCCTCCCTCCCCTTCGGTACCAATACCTCCCCCGCCCATCATGCAGGTCCAATGGCGAAGAATCGCTTTTGCCTGCGGACGGACCAGGAGCGGAGATCCTTTGTTGTGCCCGCTAGGCGGGCTCTGTCTGCCGCCTGGCCGACCTCGGCCGCCCAGCTCAAGCTACTTGCAACGAGCCAAGTGCAGTCAAAAAGCCCGATGGTACCACGATGGAGCACCAATGGTTCCCTGATGTTGTTCCGATGCTGTCCCGATGATGTCCCTATGGTGTCCCGATGGTGTTGACGCGTTCTTCATTCAGACGGTGTCCCGATGGTTCCCCGATGGTGCCCCTTTGTTGTCCCTATGGTACTTCGAAGGTGTCCCGATGGTGTCCAGATGGTGCCACGATGGTGTGCCGATGGTGTTTCGATGGTGACGCGATGGTGTCGCGATGGTATTCCGATGGCGTCCTGATCGGTGTTCCGTGAGATCGATCGAGCAATCATGAGGTCGATGGATTGTGAGACCTCTCGGTAAGATGTACCTGCCACCGTGCCTCTGGGCATGTAGTGGGCGCGTCCTGAGGTCCCCCGTCTAATCCCCGGAGCCTCAGTCCGCAGACCTGACGAGTCTCCAAGGGGCCCCAAGCTCACATTCTCAAAGTTGGCGGGCCTTGCCGCGGTTCCCTGATCGTGTCCAGGAGGGTCCGAAGGCGGGCCAAGAGGGCCCCACAAGACCCCCAAGACGGTCCAAGAGAGGCCCGGAGTGGCCGAAAGATTGTTCATAGACGAACAAGATGGCCTCAGGATGGCGGATGAGGCCTCCAAGACGCCCCAAAATGCCTCCAAGAGGCCTCCCAAGAGAGCCTCAAGAGGCGAACGTAAGTGATGGTCTTTCTAGGTTTTTGAACGAGTGTGGTGCTCTCGTCATTTCGGCATTCCGACGTTCCAAGACGGCCCAAGTGGCCCCCAAAACTGCCCCAAAACTGCCAACTCCAAGAGGGCCCCAAGACGGCCTAAGAGCGCCCCAAGAGGCGCCCAAGACGGCCCAAGAGGGCCCCAAAGTTGCCCAGAAAGGGGCCCAAGAGAGGGAGGGAACACGGACCGAAACATCCGAGCCTTCCGCCCGAAGAGGTGCCCAGGAGGCCCTAAGAGGCGCCCAGGAGGCCCAAAAAGGCGCCTAGGAGGCCTCAAGAGGCGCCCAGTAGGCCCCCAAGAGGCGGGTTTGTTTTTTCTCTTCCCCCACTCCCCCCAGCGGATCCCGCCACAAGGCACGACTCAGGTCTCAGCACCTGCCGCGGCGCCGTCACCCCCAGGTCGATATGCTGAGAACGCCGCCCAGCTCTCCCTTCAGGTCGACTAACTGCCGTATCACCGCGCACGCACGGTTCTTCCAGCACCGAAGGATCCTCCTCTGTTGAGCAGGGACCGACCGTCCCGGCAGTTCTATCGTCCTACCACGAAATGTTATTAGAACCCCCAGATGTTCTAAGAACATAAACAATGTTCTTATAACATAAGCCTTATGTGTTGAAACGAGACAGCCCCAGCCAGAAATGTTATAAGAACATTTCGTGGAAACCACAAAGGGTTCTTAGAACATTGTTTGGTAGGGCTAAAGGCGAGCCAGGACGCTTCGCCTCTGCTTGACTCTGGCGCCGTCTCTGCCTCCACCACAACGCCTGGCTTACAGCCACAGCCGCCGTGGGGGCCGCCTCCGAGCTCTCCGCCGCGGCGCCGCCCCGTCCAGCCAGGCGCCATCCAGCTGCCAGACCCTCGGCAAAAGCCTCCGCCTCCTCTACATGGTCTCGCGTTTGCCAGACACCTGGAGCCAGCCAGTCGGAGCCTCCCGCGACCACCTCGCCCTCCGAAGCCTCCCCCGAGCCCACGTCCACGACGCCCAACGACGCCTCGATCAGCTCGGCCTCCGAGTCCACGTCCACGACGCCCATCGACGCCACCTCGATCAGCTCGGCTTCTTCCCCCTCGCCCTCTCCGACGCCGCGGGGCTCTGGGGGTCCATCCCGCTCTGTCTCGCGTGGAAGATGCTCTCGACGTGCTCTACCGTCAGCACCTTCACTACCCTCATCTGAGGCCTCATCCGCCATGCTGGGCAGCCTCGACTCGAGCTCGGCAACGTGGATAACCTTCCCCCCCCTCTCGAGCGCCTCGCTGCAGCTGGTGACGCCGGGCTCCAACTTCGCCTCCCAGTCCACGCTGAGCGGCGCCAAAGCCCACTGCCCCTGCTCGCCCTCCACGCCCTGCACGCTCGGGGCGCCCTGCACGCTCGGGGCGCCCTGCACGCTCGGGGCGCCCTGCATGCCCAGCCGCGGCCCACGCTGGCTCCCACGCAAAAGCCGTGGCGAAGCCGCCCGTGGGCGCACGCACCGCATGCTGCGCTGCGTTGCGCCGCCGCCCGGCCGCGCCAGGCACCCGGCACCCAACCGCACGGCACCGCAACGCCGGCCGAGAGGCAAGCTCCCGATCGCGCCACGAGCCAGGGGCGCTGCCTGCGCCCACGGCCGCACGCAGGGCCGCTTCGCAGGCCGCACGAGCTCACGCCCGCGCCGCACGGCGGGCGGCGGTAGGCCCCAGCGCTGCCGCCTCGGCCGCTCGCCGCGCCGCACGCCGCCATCGCCTTTCGGCGGGCGGCCCCCCGCAGCCTTCTCCTTCAGCTCGTCCGCCGGCCGGCGCAGCCGCCATGCCCCCGCGCCGGACGGAAAGGGGAAGAACCAGCCTGAGCCAAAATGGCTACGGAGTAGGCCCCTAAGAGGTCTCCAAACCGCATCTAAAAGGCCCCAGAGAGGCCCCCCACGAGACCCCAACAAACATCCAACAGGCTTCATACCAACAACCGAAGCACGGTGGCTGGATGGACCGAAGACCATCAGATAGGAGTTAGATCAATTTTAAATGGATAATGAGACCGATAGGTGCCGACACTAATATCTTGAGTAATATGATCATTTTTATATACATATATGTATATACATATACCAATCGCGCGGAAGTGCGGTCGATAGTGAGACCGACAGATCGATTGTGAGACAGCTATTGGGATCGACAGACAGATAGTGAGATCGACAGTGGGATCGACAGCGCAACATATCGTGACACCAAGAGTGAAACCGAAAGTGAGATCGAACTTCAGATAGTTAGATCCATAGTGGGATCGGAGATCGACAGTGAGATCGATCGCGGGACCGATAGTGAGGCCGATAGTGAGATCGGTAGACAAATTGTGGATGGATGGAGCACAATGGTGTCCCGATGGTGTGCCGATGGTGTCCCGATGGTGGCAGTTTGTGCCCAGGGTGTCCCGATGGTGTCCCATCGCAGTTGTCATCAGCCGGCTCCCCGCCACAACCTCTTGATCACCCGAAGGGTGGTTGGTCGTATAGGTGAGAACAACAAAAGCAATCAACATACCTCGATCGACAGATCGATCAACGACGACAGGACTCCCTCGCCCGCCAAGCCTCTCGCGGCGCCGCCACTAGCGCCGGCAGCGGCTCCGCTAGCCCCTCCTGGCTGCGCCTCTCTCGCCTGCCGCCTGCGCGCAGCCTCGGGATTGGAGTGCGCTTCTTCTTCTCCTCCTCCTCCTCCTCCTCCTCCTCCTCCTCCTCCTCCTCCTCTCCTCCTCCTCCCTCCTCCTCCTCCTCTCCTCCTGCTCCTCCTCCCTCCTCCTCCTCCTCCTCCTCCTCCTCACTCCTCCTCCTCCTCCCTGCTCCCTCCTCCCTCCCTCCTCCTCCTCCTCCTCCTCCTCCTCCTCCTCCTCCTCCTCCTCCTCTTCCTCCTCTACCTCCTCTCCCTCCTCCTCCTCTCTTTGGAGCGCATTCCGCCAACGATTGCAGCCGTCGCGGGCTTTCCCAGGCAGCCGGGGAAAAGCTTCCGAGACTTCGTAAATGTTTTGGAGGCCGGCGCTGGTGACCTTCATGCCACATGGGCTGCAGGTCGCCTCATTATTCGTCTCTCTTTCAATGTCCTCCTTTTCTTGCTCTTCTTCTTCCCTGTACTCCTCCTCCTCCTTCTTCTCTTCCTCGTCCTCCGGGCCATGGAGCAAACCGAGACAAGAGCAGCTGGCGGTCCGAACTCATGCTGCTATGTTGTCGCAGAGTCAACATTAGTTCGTGCGCTTCCCCGACGCTGGCGAGGTACGGTGCCGAGAGCGCAACAGGAGGTACGCACACTGAGCTCTCATTGAGGTCTCTCCAGAATTTGGGTTGCTGCATGCCGACGGAGCGCCGCCTTAGTGCAGCCATGTGGTTAATTGTCGCTCGGAGAGGGGGGAGGTTCTTTCACGAGGACGCCCCCGCATAGGTCGGCCTGACTTTGTTGTTGGGGGAACAAGCAGGTACTGACATCGCTACTCCCAAAACATCTCCCGGCGTGCGTTCTGACCACGATTTCGAAGCCAATTCAGTGGTGGCGGCGAGGGCCTCACAGGAGGCCCCATAAGGGAAAACGAGGCAAGGGTAGCGGTATCGATACATGTTCCTCCTCTGAGTGTTGTTGGTGGTGGCCGCAACTGATGGGAGGGAGGCTGACAGCCTTGCTGGGAGCGGTGTTCAGGTGCCGATCCCTCCCATCGAAATGGCAGGCCTCGAGGAGCACGGCAGCGATGTCTTGAAGATGACAGCGACCGACGTGTCTGCGGTCGCTGTGCTTCGTGCGCAGCTGGATAGAACATGTGGCCAACCATCGGCGGCGCGCCTGGGGGGGAAGTGAGAAGGAGAAGGCCTTCTCAGAAGGCGGCGGTGCTATTCAAAAGCCCTCCAGCCTTCTGAGAGATATTCTCTGTCGTCGGGGAAGGCTTAGAAAACGTTTCCGTAGGCCGGGGCACATCCGAGCCTTCAGAGAAGGCCCGCCCCCTCACTTTCCCCCGGAGCGCCCCGCCGAAACAAATGAACTGCGGAAGCGGTGCGCGGGCCTTTCCCGCGTGGGCTACACTCGAGCAAAGGACGGCAGGTGCGCCGTTGGGACGGGCAGTCGGTGGCCGTCCTGCGCGTTCGCGCGGGGAAGGCGACCAGGCTGGCGACGCGCCCCCGCTCGTTCCCATCTCCTATTCCTCCTCCCCCACCTCCTCCTCCTCCAGGACAGATGGTGCAGGGCGAGCCCCCACCAATTACTTTTGGTCTGCGGCGCGCGGGAAGCCCCCCACTCTGCGCAATTCAGCTCCGGCAGGCTACCATCTCGGACCAGGCCTTCTGGCTTCTCCGCTTGACCGCCCCAAATGGGCTTCGGTGGCTTGGTCCAGATTTGTTTCAATGTCTCTAATGTTTTCGGTTTCATTGATGACTCGATTTGGATATACCTTCTCCCCATCCTTCTTTTTCTCTCAATCGAAAGAATCACGCTCCCATACGAGCGAAGGTACCCATACAATGCACCAAACCTACACGGAATCACGCGAAGACAAGCCTGCCGTAAACGCTTATCATCTCCAGCTCCTCCGCATTCCATCTCCGTCACCGTCTCGCATCTTCTTCTCCTCGTCCTCCTCCTTCTCCATGGAATCGTCTTCCTCATCTCCTCCCTCCACCCTGAAGGTCTCCAGAGGTCTGCGGACGTCGCGGGAGATCACCTCCAAAAGAACAAACGCTTGCCAGCGCGGACGACAAACAGTGGGTGAATTGCACTCTCGATGTGCGTCCTGCAATCCTGCGTGGTGCCTTCGTATGGGGTGCAATACATGTGGTGCAACTCATTTTGATCGCATCCGCGTGACCACCTCCAGTGCTCGCGCAAACACACTCGCAACTTGTTGGCAACAACTAACTGGGCGGCGACAAGAACGGTCGAGATGACGAAGGTGGTGATCATGACGACGGCAACTATGAGGTGCAACATGCATGCGGGTGCAAGCTACGCGGCTATGTATTGCAACCGATGTGGAGCAACCAATGCGTTGCAGGTTGCATAATATGGTATGTAATCTGTGGGGGGGCGCAGAATATACGGTACAGACCATCTGGCACAAACTATGTGGTGCGATCTACGTGCTGAAACCAACGTGTTATGTGGTGTGTGGTGCCATCTGTGTGGGGGGCAACATATGTGGCGCAAGCCATGTGGTGCACTGTGTGGGGCTCAATCTACGCGGTGCAACTCCCCAGACAGTGCTTACACCAATGGGCTCTTGCCTTGCCTCTAAGCTGTCAACCTGGGCTGCCAGGGTTCTCGCCAAAGTCGCCGTGGTTGAGGCAGTTTCTGGTGGAAGCTGACTTTGGAATCGATACAAATCGCGCCCCGAACGTTCAGCACCACCGGAGAGATAGCTGAAGATTCTCTCGCGGCCAAATCTCCATGGGCCCTCGCTGCGTTCGTGGCCCCAAATGCTGCGCAAGTCCCCTAAACTCCCCTGAGCAGCGCCGCGTCATTGCCCTGGGAGCCGTGTGCGCTGATCCACTGACAGCAGCCAGTCGATCTCGGCCCTTAGAGAATTGCCTGGAAGCGCCGCGTTGTGGCGCACCGAACGTTTCGAACCACGCTGACAGTGCACCGCCTGCTTACAGTGCTGAACGCCGTCGCAGCCAGGCGGGACGTGACCAACGCCCGGAGTCGACGCAGGCCGTCCTCGAGGTGTTGAGCGACTACCCGTGGTGCTCTCGGCAGGTCCTGCCTCTCCAGCTTGTGCCGTATCCTGAAGTACAGTGTCCCCGTCTTTGCCATATCGATCGGCGACCTGTCGGCGGCCGTCCCACTTTGTCCGCCCTCTCGTTCCATTCGCTCCTTCGTAGTGGTGTTCCTCTCACGTGGTCTTCGCCTTCGTGATGTCCTTGCTGCCGAGGCTGGTCACGGTCCATTAGCACCACTCTTATAGCCGTCGCCCTCCACCATAGCCTGAGCCCGCGTCGAAGGCTGGCGTTGCTGCGTGAAGTTGACGGACATTCTCATCCAGCAAGAGTCCGTCGTGGGTAACGCTTTCGGAGTGGTGCGCCCTGGGTTTGGATGCCTTGGCGACGTGCTGGGGAGCAGGGCATGCTGCAGCTTCCACTCAACACCCATAAGTCTGCTGGCACTGCCCGTTCCCTTGGCCTTGGCGCCGCCCGCTGTAGCGCCCATTCCCTCGCAGCCAGCGCCTTGCCGGATGGGGCTGCCACCTGCGTCGTGAAAGCAAGGGATCGCAACGCGCATGCGTGTGTGTGTGTGTGTGTGTTGCATGCATGCAAGGGGCGCGAAATGCAGGCCCACAAAGTTCCACTGCCAATCCTCCGCCCTGCACCACATTGCTCCAGACAACTCTGCTCCGTCTTGTGGAGGCCCAGGACGCAGCCGATATACACAGCCTGCCTCGCGGTGGAGCGGCGGATTGCTCCATGGCGGGCGGATCCTCCCTCCGTCTCTCCATTCTAAACCAGACTCCTCCTTTTTAAATCCTCTCTCCCTCCCAGGCAGCCCAAGCGACCTCGAACACAACCTTCTCCAAATATTCCACCTGAAGAGAAACAGGGAACCGCAATAGTCAACTTACGTTCTCTCCTAACGTGCTTTAGATGTACATGCCCCTCCCCCGTCACCATCAGCAAGAATTAGCTATCCTCACCTGTTCCACCTCCTCGTTGTCAACCTTCTCCTCATCCTCCTCCGCTTTCCCCTCAATCTAAGATTAGGGGGTGTAATTTTGCGCAGCGGGAGGGGACATTATGTCACGGTCTCTTCCTGCCCGCCCGCACTTGACGGATTCTGCCCGACGTCAGGGTCGGATCCACGACTGATATCACCATGGCGGCGTGGGGGATTGCAGCCATCGTTTCAGGGCGCGCCCTGACGAGCACGAGTCAGGCGGCAACTCTGGGGGATGTCTCTATGGGTACGGTTGAACACTACCAGAATGGACGAGGTGCTATGTCTCTATATGCCCCCGCGGATGCAGACAAGCCCAGGTGGGCCCACCTCTGGCACAAAGGCAGGCGAACGGTGGCAGTGTGCGGCTTGCACGGTCAGGTGCGGCAGCGAGCGTTTGCTGGAGGCCACTGCCCCCACCACCCTGCGCTCGCCCAGGGCCCCGGTGGACATGAGCTCTATTTCTGTAGCGATGTCGGCGAGGCACCACCCCCGTTCAGAAGTGTGCCGCGTCTGCGGGTAGACATTTCGGCGAGCCGGTTTCTTTAGGCTTTCAGAAGGACTGTCCAGGGGTGCGCCCTAACAACGGGAGGGCCCTACAGCGTAAACGTACGTGCGATGGCCTACACCCCACAGGAACCACGGGGCTCTGCTTCGAGCTTGGAGGTCCCTCTGCCCCTCGCCCATGCAGTAAGAGGATGTTAGGAGGCGGGCCCACCCGCACAGGACGGCAGGCTCCGCAGACATCGAACTCATCTAACCTGAGTTTGGCGGCGCACACGAGGGGGTAGAGGGAGGGGGGGAAGCTTCCTTGTAGAAGCAGGAGAGCTTCTAAGAAGCCGTCCCCCTTCCCCCTGCCCCCCCGTTCGCGTGGCTGGTGAATGTTCCCTGTCGTCCCCTCGTCCCTGCTCCCTGCTCCTCTTCCTCCCGCTGCCGCCCTGTCCTCCCCCACTGCTCCACCGTCCGTCCCCCCATCGCCCTCCGCCTGTCCTCGGCGACCACGGCCGCCCGAGCCAGAAGAGGCAAGAAACACACCAGGCCGCCGACGACGGGAGTCGTTGGAGGATGGGCTCCACTGGTGTGGGCGACCTTCCACTTTCATGCGCCTCTCGCCCCTCGCACGGTCGTCCGTCGCATCACTGGCCCTTGACAGCGCCAGGCCGTGACTAGGGCCAGAGCCAAACGCTCCTACGCCCCCCCCGTCCGCCTCATCCTCAGCCGCCTCATTTTCGTCCTCATCCTCCAATTCCCCCTCACTCCCTCACCATCACGATCGCCCTTACAGCACCGTCCTCCGAGTCATCGCCCTCCGCCGCAATCCCCAAGAACCGAGTTGAACCTTTCCTGGAAGACCCCAAAGACCAGCGACGGAAGCAACCGCACACCTCCTCAAAGAATACGACGCATCCAGAGTTATCAAAAAGCCTCCCTGTCCTTCTCCTCCACCTCCCTGGGAGAGGAACGGGGGAAAATGATTGGAGGTAGAGGCGTGAGATCGACATGGAACGGAGAGCCCCCCACCAGGACATCGGTTTCGGCTTCGGGTTCCTGTCGTGCCTGCGGGCGAGGCAAATCTGCGTGGGCGGGCAAGAAGAACGACTCCGCTGTTGCCAGGGCGGTGCAAGACAATTGTCCGAATCTCCCCCGATGGGCGGGCCTTGGCCGGTTGTCCCGCAGTGGTGTCCTGTCGGTGTCCCGTCGGTGTCCCATTGGTGTCCCGTCGGTGTCCCGTCGAGCAGGGCCGGTAATGATATCGAAAGTGATATTGGTAGAGAGATAGAGAGAGCGCATCGCGACGCAGCATCGTCATCATGCGTCGTCGCCAACTCGAGGGCGCATCACCAGCATCTCCATCATCACAACAATCGCAGTTGCCATAAGTTGGTTCTTTCCCCCCAAACCCACACAGTGGTCGTAGGTGGAAGGGGAAAAGAAAACTAGTTATGAACGATGACGAGTAGCACAAGAAGCAAGAAACAATGACAGCACTTAAGAAGAACGGTGAGAGTCACAACAACCATGTGAAGAAGCAGTGAGGAGGATGGCGATCGGCGACGAGGACGAGGAGGGAGCACGGAGGAAGAGGAGGGGGGATGGAGCAGGCAGCAGTGAGAGAGGGTATGAAGACGGGGAAGAAACGCTTACACCTCCATCCTCCCTCCTCTTCCCCCATGAGCCGGAACCGCCGAACAACCTCGATCATCGGTTGACTTCTCTTCCTCCCCCTCCTCCTCCTCCTCCTCCTCCCCCTCCGTTTCCTCCGTGTCCTCCTCCTCCTCCTCCTGCTCCGTCTCCTCCTTGTCCTCCTCCTCCTCCTCCTCCTCCTCCTCCTCGTCCTCCTCCTCCTCCTCCTCCTCCTTCTCCCCCCCCTCCTCCTCCTGCTCCTCATCCTCCTTCCCCTTCACCACCTCCTCCTCCTCCTCCTCCTCCTCCTCCTCCTTCTCCTTGTCCTCCTCCTCCTCCTCGTCCCGCTCCTCCTTCCCCACCTCAAGACTTCCAAAGACGTGATATTCCTGGATACGCGGCCCCCGCCCACCCGACCTCCAGACTTCCTCCCCGCACCGGCTGCTCCTCCCCGAGCTTCTTTGAACGGTCTTGTGTCCCAGAAGCGGCCTCGGCACACCGATCACTGGAAAGAGAGCCCCCGTCCCTCTTCGTCCAAGGCGTTCGAGGGGTGGGCACGCTCCTCCTCACAGTCGCCCCGCCGACCTCCCTGGGGTTCGTTTCGACTCGAATTTCGAGGAGTCGGGCCGTGGCGACGATAAGCCTCCCCGAGGCCCGACATGGACCGAGCGTTTGCAGACCATCTCCCGAACGGGGGGGTGTCTTTCGCCTCCTGGCACGTCCGAGCGAATTCACATCGGATAGCGCTGCCCAAAATCAGCAACGACCGCTGCTGGGCGGGTGATCGTCGTTTGCACGGACAGCGCCTTCGGCAAGAGGAGAACAAGTCCTGCTCAGAATGGGCAGGAACTCCTGTTTTCGTGGACCAGGACTGCATTGCCACAAAGGATCGGGGTCCTGAGGGAAACGGGGACCCTGGGTCGTTCCCAAAGACGAAATGTTCATCCTGAGCGGGTTTCCCCTAGGAGGCCGCAAACGGCGAAACAACTTAGAACCCCTTTCCCTCGATGACCCCCTACAGTGCGACCAGATCATCAGGATGCGCGGTAAGGATGCAAGGTCCTTGGCCGCCCAAATTGAAACCGAACTTGGAGGCCCTTGGTCCATGGCTCAGGGCTAGGAGGGGCCCAGAAGCAAGGACGCAAGGGTATACCCTTGAAAGGACACTCGCTGTTTCTTAAATGAGGCAGGCATATGCGAAACCTACCAAGCAAGTCACATGTCTGAAAATCTGGTCGGGGTTCAGACTTGGAAGGACGTCAACAACCTAAGTGAAACCCACCGGAGATGTCCGATACTCAAGCGTCGCTTGGATCCGCAGGGGTAGGGGTCGCAAGTTGTCGCAGACATCTGATCCTGCTGTTGGCCATCGTCCCCAGTCTTTCCGTCCCCAACTCTCGGGGGCGAACGAGGGGGGGGGATGGCCAAGAAGATGTTGTCGAACCAGCAGCATGCAGTCTGCTGTTCTGGCTGCTCCCATCGCCAGAGGTGGAATGCATCAAAGAATGTGCCTGGCGGCGTATCCGAAGCCAGGCGCACTGGAATAAGAAAAGACGTCATGAACATACACGTTAGAGGGTCCGAAGGGATTTCTTAGATCGGCGCTGGCCCTCCCCTCCCTGGCGCGCGGAGCGCGCCAGAGGCGGCGCCACGACAGGATCCTATAAGTCCGCGCGGACCTCCGAAAGTTTTTGTTTACGCAGTTTGGTATGCAGCAGGTTCCGCACCCACCCCAACTCACCCCCCCTCTCGTCGACCCGAACTTCGGAGGAGAGCCAACTGAGACGACGGCGCCTCCTCGATCGCCCGACCCGCATCCGCCCAAAATCGCACGGTCCAGTCTGACCCGTCTTCCGAGGCGGATCCAGCCGTGGCGACGAGGTGCCCCCAGAAGGCTCAAAGAGGGCGAATAGCGCCCGGGAGGGCCGCTACTGTTAGGTCGGGCGTGTCCTCCTACAGGGGGATGTTGGACGAAAACAAAGATGAGTCAAACAATATCAAACATAGTCTACAATAATTGAAAACCGTCCCCAGACAATTTTCTGACTATTTTTGAATTTGCCTCCTGTAGAGGGACAGGCCCGACTTGACGCCAATGCCTCGTCTCGCCTCTCCTCTGAGAAGCCCCCCGCCAGGCCGCGGCGCCGCCCGCTCGGTGAGGCTCAGGACGCGCCGGCGGACGTTCTTCCGCCGCTCGCGGGCGTCGAAGAGCTTCCGCATGGCGTCGAGCTCGCCGGCCTCGAGGCGGGCCGCGGGCACCGAGCGGCTGTTCGGAGGATCTAGGGTTGGGCCGGGCATGCCCCCCCTACAGGGGGATTGCGGGCGGAAACTTAAGAATACTCCAAAAATGCACCAGAATGGGCGAAAGTAGTGAAAACATCGCCCCAAAACTATTTTTTACTATCTTTGAATATTCCTCCTGTAGAGGGACAGGCCCGACTTTTTTAATCTAGGGGAACAAGACACTGCGTAGTCGTTGACGGTCCCTGCGGATTTCTTGGATCTGAGCCGGGCCCCCACTCCCTGGCGCGCGCGCCAGGGGCGGCGCCGGAGGAGCCCCGCCAGAAGTCCCAGCGCCAATCCTAGAAATCTGCGCGGAGCACAGAAAGTTTACGTTCGTGCCGCCTTTCCTTCTTCGACGATCGATGATCGAGGCCACCGTAAGGTTCGAGGACAAACGTTTCAAGGTTTTCGGGCGCTCTGGGCGGAAGACCCCCAGGGCCAACCAAAGACCTCCATATCCTCCTCCTTCTTCCTCCACCCTCTGGGGAAACAGAAGGTACTAATACCGCTACTCCCCGCACCTCTGTCAGGGTGCGTTCTGACTGAAATTTCGAGGCGAATCTAGCGGTGGCAACGAGGGCCTCCGAGGAGGCCCAAAACTGGGAAACGAGGGAAGGGAAGCGGTACGGGTACCTGTTCCTCCTCTGACCCTCCTCCCTCCTGCCCTGCCCACTCGGCCCGCCACACAGGCCGGGGCGCGGGCGGGAGGCTGGGTTGAAGGGCTGGGGGGCTGGCTTGCCTCCTCCGCCCCCCCGGGGTTACGGACCGCCCCGCCCGCTCTGCCCACGCGGCACGCCCCACTGGCCACACAAGCGCAGTGGGTTGGGGGCGGGCGGAGACGCGATGTGCCAGGGGTCCCCCTCTGGAGAAACCAAGAAACACCGAAGCTCCCCGGACCTCTTACTGGTTGCGTTCGGACTACACTTGTGAAGCGACTCAAGCCATGGGGCCTCCAAGGCGACCCCAAAAAGGCGAAGAAGAGAAAGAAGGGTAGCGGCATCGTCGGTACCTGCTCCTCCTCTGAGGGTATGCCTTGTCGCCCTTCGGCGCTTGTCTTTCGCAGCCTTTCGCTGGCGGGCTCTTCGCGCGCCTGCGCCGGTGGAGAGCCCGCCTGCGTGCTCGGCCCCCGCGCGCGGGCGCGCAAGAGCGAGCTATCAGCGTGCCAGCCGCCACTTCCTGCTGCGTTGGCCCGCGGGGGCCCGCGGGGGTGGAGGCGCTCGCGGCGAGGCGGGCGACGCCCAGAGGGGAGACGTCACCAAGCAAAGGGCCGAAGCCACCGAATCCCTCATCGTCCCTCCCCTCCCTCCTTCCCTTTTGCAGCCAAAGCGCCCCGCAAGCTCGAGCCCCAACGACACAGCACGCACCGCCGCGGCCAGACGCGCCGCCTCGCAGGCCCTTTCCCTGCACGTGAAATGAGAGGGCGGAGGTCCTCCGTCCCCTGGAATTCAGAGGACGAAGGTCCTCCGCCCCTTCCCTGCATGTCGTGAACTCAGAGGACGGAGCTCCTCCGTTCTTTCCTCGGCGGCGAGCAAGTGGGGGGAGTGCGAAGAGGCGGGCCCTCTCACAAGGCTCAGAAGTCCCCCGGCCTTCAGAGACGTTTCCTAAGATCGCCCCGAAGACACGGAAAACTGATCAGAAAGGGCGAGAGCTTCTGAGAAGTCCCGCCCCGCCGCCTTCTGAGCAGGCCGTCTCTTTCTGACTCCCCCTCCATCGCTTGCCGCCGATTTCCTCCGCCCTCCCCTGGAGAGGAAGGAGGAGGGAACTCAACTTCTAGCAGGCCCGCCGACCAGCGCAGCGCGGCCGTACCGGCCCTCCGCCTCGCTCGCTCGGTGAGCGGTCGCCGCCGACGGGATGCCAAACTGCCACAGCCAACACGCTGCCACAGCCAACACAACGCTGAAGGAGGAAGTGCGTGCCTTTGCTGGCCACGGCCAGCCTCGGGCGCGAGTGGGTGCCCAGAGTTCAGGACCAGACTCCCAGGGTCACCCTCGACGGGACCCACCACCTTGCGGAGCCCCCGTGGACTAGACTCCCAGCCCCCCTCGGACTAGACACCCAGTGCACTCCTGGACTAGACTCCCCAGGCCATCTGGACTCTCAGGGCCACCCTGGACTTGACTCCCAGGGCTCTGCTGGGCTAGACCACCAAGACCTGACGGAACACCACTGGACTAGACTCCCAGCGCCTCCCTGGACTGGGCTCTCTGGGCCCCCCCTGGACTAGACTCCCAGGGCCCCTGGACCAGATCCTCCACCTGACGGAGCCTCCCTGGACTAGACCCCCAGTGCCCCCCTGGACTAGACTCCCAGGCCCCCCAGGCCCCCATGGACAAGACCATCCACCTGACAGAGTACCCATGGACTAGACTCCCAGGGCCAGGACTATACTCACAGGGCCCCCCTGGACGGCGCCCCCCTGGCCCAGCAAAACTTGGCAACCCCTCGACTGCCGAGGTTCCTGACGGAGCCTCCCTGGACTAGACTCCCAGGGTCCCCTAGACTTGACTCCCTGGACCCTTCTAGAGTGGACTCCCAGGGCCCCCCTGGACTCGACCCTTGACCTGACGGAGCCCCCCTGGCCCGGCAAAACTTGGCAACCCATCGACACCCGAGTTTCCTGACGGAGCCTCCCTGGACTAGACTCCCAAGGCCCCCCTGGACGTGACACACAGGGCCCCATACACCCCACAGAGCTTCCATGGACTAGACTCTTCTTGGCTCCCATGAGCATCTCCGCGCCGCTGACAGCTACCATGCCCCGGGCGCCCTAGACTCCAACTGATCATCGAACCAACGCCCCCTGGACTAGACTCCAACATGAAGGTGCTCCAAGCATCATCTCCAAAACAACTAGTTTACCATCTTGCTCGACGCTTGCACATACAACATGCTTCAATCATGTTGCCACACCCCCTTCATGGGGGAATGCCACCAGCCCTATGGGGCGTACGCGGTCTAGGGCGCTTCCTCTTCCAACCACCTCCTTCACCTTCGGGGAGGAGTCGATCACTGTTTTCTTAAGAATGAACACCCCCTCCCCACCCGACTGGCAACACAACCGAACAACTGCCACACAAGAAACGAAGTGCACTGGGCACCAAAATCTGAATCATGCACGGCCGCGCGGCGGGGGTGCCGGCACAGTGCTTGCTGTGCCCAATTACAAAAAATCCCACCACAATCGCTTGGAAAGAACGAAATGCACTTCGCACCAAAATCTGGACCATATCTGGGCAGCCCGCGTTCGCTTTGCATTGGTCTTTGAGAGGTTGCATTGGTCTTTGAGAGGTTCAACAAAAGTAGAACGTACACTTTGCCTCAGACGGCGAAGGGGGGCAACACATTGCCTGCTGCGCGCGGGCCCACCATTCCGCATTCCTGTCAAGGACAAGTGCGAAGTGCTTGTGGGTGCACAAGCAAGCACAATACACACTACCGGGAAAACCGCCGTCACTTCGAATTAGTTAAGGTCGGCCTATTCCCCAATCATTGCTCGCACTGAAGGGGTCCTAGCGGATATTGAAAGAGAAAGCGAATGTTTGACGCCGATTTTGGTGGCAAACCGGGTTCCCGGGTTCCCGGTTCCGGGTTCCCGGGTTCCCGGTTCCCGGGCCGACTTCGGTGGGCGGCGAGGTTCCCAGGTTCCCGGGTTCCTGGTCGATCTTCTTATCGATCGGTCTCAGCATCGATCTCATTTCCCACCTCTCTACCGATCTCACCATCGATCTCACAATCGATCTCACAATCGATCTCGCAAGCGATCTCACCAGAGATCGCACGAGCGATCTCGCGATCGATCTCTCTCTATCGATCTCATTGAATCGATTTCACTCTCAGTCTCACGATCGACCTTACAATCGTCAACTATCGATTCTACTATCGATCTCATTTTCGATCTCACAATCGATCTCAAGATCCATATGACTAATTTTCAATTCATCCACTGATTGGGTTTTCTGAGGTGTGATTACCCAATGTGGCACACCTGGTGCGCGTGGCGCACCTGGCATGTGTGGCGCATCTCGCCGACGTCGCGTTCCTGGCTGGCGTCCTCATTGGTTCCCGATGTGTCGATGGCGGCTCCTGCCTATGCTGAGACGCGTGTGCTACATATGGAGTGGGAAGGTGGTTGGGGGTGAGCGAGACAGCTTGCGGCGTTCCCCCCTGGAACTTCACGCCTTTCCCTTCCCCCTCCCCCTAGGTCTGGACAGGGCTGCGGCGCGGGCTGCGGCGAGCGGTCAGAGGGCCAAGATAGTCCAAGATTGGTCCAAGATGGCTTCCAACACGATCCAAGGGATGTCGGGACCGCTCTAAGACGGGGCCAAGTGGCCTCGGGGGCTCCACACCACCTCCCCAAAGGCTAAAATCGTGCAATACCCAAGGGAAGTCAATGAGCTTCGCCTTCTTCGCCATTCGTTTCCGACGGCCTTTCGAGGCCTCAAGATGGCTCTAAGATGGCCCAAGAGAAACTCAAGTGGGGCCCAGAGGGCTTCCAAGACGGCCCTAAGAGCGCCCAAGAATGACCCAAGAGCGCCCCACGAAAGCCCCAATAGACGACGGTGGGGACTCAACAGAGGCACCGCTAATTCAGGCCCCCTTCTCTTTGATCGATGTCTTTCAGGCTTGGCCCACGAGGGCCCCCAGGGCCCCCAAGAGGGCCCCGAGAGACCCTCAAGGAGGCTCCAAGATGGTCCCAAGAGGCCCCCCCAAAGATGCCCCCCAGACGCCCACCGGGGCAATTAACTGAATTTCAAGGGACCAGCTCTTCCAAGAGAGTTCCCAATGATGCCTGCTTTCGTTTAGCGACTGTCTTCTGTCTGGGCATCGTGTCTGAATGGGCTGCTGAGGAGGCGCGAGACGTTAACAATTATCTCATGTATCGGGGGGGAGATATCCCCTCGATAAGATCTGTCGCCCAAGGGGATCCAGCAAACACCTCCCCCGAGGAACTTCACGACCTTCAGATCGCATCACCCATTAAGAGGAAAAGAAACTCAGATCTGGGAAGCGGTAATGAACCGACCTCGCGGATTCCGATGCGTTAGTTGGTGGGGATCGCGCGGGGAAGACTACAATAAACCCACCTTACAAGAAGAAACAGGGGACGAGGAGCATTGAATGGAATATGTGGGGATCGATGAGGACGTTCGGGGCTACTCTGGGAGCTGCTGGAAACGTCTGAAGCCTCTTGGGAGTTTCTGGTGCCTTCCTGGGCTGTGTGTGTGCGTGTCCGTGCCTGAATATGTCTGTGTCGGTGTCTGTGTCTGTGTCTGTATGTATGTATTTGTCTGTGTCTGTGCCTGTGTGCGAGTGCGTATGCGTGTGCGTGTGCGTGTGCGCGTGCGTGCGCGGGTGCGCGTGCGCGTGCGTGTGTGTGTGTGTGTGTGTATGTGTATGTGTGTGTGTGTGTGTGTTTGTGTTTGTGTGTGTTGTGTGTGAGAGTGTGTAGGGGCTCTTCGGGGGATCCTCGGGCAGTCTTGGCGCCTTCTCGGGGTGTCCTGTTGCTCTCTTGGGCCGTCCAAAGACCTCGTGGGGCGCCCATGGGACTCGATCGGCAACTCTTCGGGGCCTCTTGTGAGCCGTTGCTGTGACCTTGTCGGGCTTTCCTGAAGCCGCCCAGGTGCCCTCTAGAGGCGATGCCGAGACGAGGGCCACATTACTGAACGAGAAACGGGGACGTATCACGCGGACAGCTGGTTTAAGTTTTGTGTTGGCTGTACGGCTCTAGTTCCGATGTGTTGTGCTATGGTAGCGCTGCGTACGGTATGCATTCGGTAACAGCTTCGAAGCGCACACGCCGACATACCAAAGGTGTATGGAATAATGCCATCGGTTATGCCCAGATCGCTGTCATGCTTGGGATTCAAGAGTGTCTCGATGGATCGCTCTCCTGCCACTGCTTCATCAACTGGAATAGCAACCCGTTCTAGGTTTTCATAAGCTTCAAACCCCTTTTCAATGATCCATTTGTGCAACGTCATCATGACATGACCTGGCTTTGCTTCCTTACTTGTCAAGCTCTGGGACCTAATCCAAACAAGAACCCGTGCATCCCGAGGGGCCACTTGCCAATTGCAATGAGAATTTTGGAGATGCGAATGCGCCATGACGGAGAGCCCGTTTTGAATGAACGTCAGCATGCTCAGGCATTGAGAAGTCCTGTGACTTGAGGGCGTACTCGTTTAGCGTCGTGGAGCAGAACACGCTCGCAACATTCCCGACATCAGGATTGAATTGAATGTCAAGGTACCCCAACCGTTTACAGATGACATCTGGCAATTCGCTACAACTGTGGATAACAAATGGTCCACCAACTTTTGCCACCATGCTGCACCTCTAGGAAGCATACTTATCGAATTTCGTCTTGGAACTGACTGTTGAACAACTGGGAGAACGAAAACAAGGTCCCCAGGATTCCGAACCCAAGGCGTGCTCACACCCTTCTCTCGCAAGGACCACATTTCCTCTATGGGGCATTGCTGCGGTCAAACAATATCAGGACGGGTACCGCTTGCAACGAAGACCTTTTTCAAGCGCAGGAACTATGGAACCGTCGTCATGCTGCAAGCAATTGAGACTGCGCAACTCGGCGCACACACTTCCAGAATTCCGCACGCATGCCGCAAGCCCATCACATGTTGCCACAGTGCCAAATCCATCAAGACGCAGGACAACCTTCATCTTAAGCATGCGTGAATCGCGAGTTGCCGGCTTCACCCGCAATACATCAGCCTGTTCTCGTTCGAATGAATGCGTTAGGGAGTGCTTCAAGAGGTCCCTCAGGAACAAATGCCACTGATGTAAACGAGAGGCCAGGTACAAGAGAACACCAGACAGCTCGCCCCTTGGCCCCCCGCCAGCCCCGCGCCAAGGGGCGAGTATATATCGGGCGCAGCACCGCGCTGCATGCGTAGCCTTCGGCTGGGCCAGCCACGGCAAGACCCAACACTGCATCGCGTGGCGCGTGGATGCCCGCACCGACCACGACTCCTCTCAGTCCCTACCTCCGACCCCCCCTTTCGCCACCCCCTCTTGGTCCCCGTCCTCTGTCGTCCCTATCACCCATCCCCCCCCGTCGTCCCGGGAGTGGCGCATGGTGCTGGTTGGTTGCGTCTGGGAAATGTTCTTACCGCCCGGCCTTCAAACTGCCAGCGCCATATCCCCACACCCCTCGCTCAAACCTGCCAGCGAAATATCCTCACATCCCTCGCTTGAAACTGCCAGCGAAATATCCTCACCGCCCCTGGCCTAAATTTGTCAGCTAAATATCCTTACAACCCTGAACTTTAAACTGCAAGCGAAATATCCTCAACCGCCGCTCAACTACCTGGCCTAAAACTGCCAGCGACTTATCCTCGCACCCATCGCTTGAAACTGCCAGCGAAATATCCTCCACCTCTGGCCTTAAAACTGTCAGCGACATATCCTCGCATCCCTCGCTTAAAAACTGCCAGCGGAATATCCTCACCCCCTGGCTTAAAACAGCCAGCGCCATATCCCCACACCCCTCGCTCAAAACTGCCAGCGAAATATCCTCAAAGGCCTCGCTCAAAAACTGCAAGCGAAATATCCTCACCCCCTGGCTTAAAACTGCCACCGCCATATCTCCACACACCTCGCTTCAAACTGCCAGCGAACTATCCTCACATCCCTCGCTTAAAAACTGCCAGCGAAATATCCTCACCCCCTGGCTTAAAACTGCCAGCGCCATATCCCCACACCCCTCGCTCAAAACTGCCAGCGAAATATCCTCACACCCCTCGCTTGAAACTGCCAGCGGAATATCCTCATCGCCCCTGGCCTGAAACTGCCAGTGAAATATCCTCAACCCCCTGGCTTAAAACTGCCAGCGAGATGGCCTCCACCTCCTGACTTCAAACTGCCAGCGAAAGATCCCCACACCCTTCGCTTAAAAACTTCCACCGAATATCCTCACCCCTTGGCCTAAAGCTGCCAGCGAAATGCCCCCACACCCCTCGCTTAAAGTTGCCAGCGAAATATCCTCCCCCCCTGGCCTAAAACTGGCAGCGAGATATCCTCGACCCCCTGACTTACAACTGCCAACGAAATATCCTCACCCCCAGAAATAAAACTGCCATCTAACGGCTTTCGTGATTCGGTTCAGTTTTCTCAGTCAATCGTGTCAATCAGTTCTGTCTACTATCAGAAAATCAGACTACGGGTTGCGCCCGTAAAGCAATGTCATGAACAACCATGCCAATTGCATGAACCTTGTCTTGCCCAATTCGTCTGGATGCCTCCATGACAATGGCAATGGCATTCGGATCTTTGATGCCACCTGTCTCACGTGACACACACATACATGAACTTAGCGTCAATCACATCCAACGATGACGTCCACTTGATCCCGCTCTACGGGGAAGCGAGTACAACGATATGTGCCAACTGACCTTTACGGCTGATGGCGTCCATCAAGAATGGCCAGTGGGAAGGGCAGTAGTTATCACCATCAGTGAGCAAGCCGATACAACAAGCGGAACACGCCGGGTCGGCAAACCCTTTTGACACCGTAAGCCCTGCAGGAGCTGCATGGAAACTGGTCTTGCGGAGCAAAACCCATCTCATAGATGCACTATGGCAACTCGTCTCGCACGTCTTGAACTTGATTACACTGGACCCAAATCTTGAGCCAAAATGATTGCAGCCAAAATGGCGACGGAAGGTGAGAGCTCGTGTATGCTAGAGGGCTTTATTCAAACGGCCAGCAAGAACGCCATCCCAAAGTATCATGAGAATCCATCTCGAGCGGGAACGCTGCTGTTGTAGGTAGCCTGGTTTGCAACACCACAGCAAGCGCGCCAATCCTGAGGAAAGATCGAGGAAGCATCCAACGGGAGCGCTGGTATTGTGAGACCACTCGCAGAATCGCCACTCCTGAACTCAAAGGGAGGACGTATTGAGTGGAGGCGCTGCTATTGAAGGTGGGCTGGTTTGCAGCGCCGCGGCGAGAGTCCCACTTCTAAGCAGAAAACGTGGAAAGCTTCTGGCGGCAATCAAAAGCACCAGCCCTAAGTAGAAGGGAGGACGTGTCAAGCGGGAGCGTTCTTCGTGATGGGGGGCCGTGTTCGGCTGAACCCGACATGCTTGAGCGTAGGCCTCCCTTTAAAACAACATGTAGCCGGCGCCGAGGCGAGAGCGCCACGGCGCCTGGGGGGGAGGTCCAACAATAATGGACAATGGTTCGATGATTGAGATCTCACGTCATCAACATCACTTTCCTGCAAATCATCGCACTGCGTCGCGAGAGGCTGCTCGAACCTCCACAAAAGGCGACTGGCCCGTCTGGGCTCCACCCGGGGGGTGGCCGACCCGGAGCGCAACAGGAGAGCATGGCGCGCAATATTCGGATAACCCCTTCAGACTGCTCCAGATGAACACGTTCTTTGGGTGCAGGACTTCGGGTGAAATCCATGTGGGCTTTTGCACCTCTGGTCCGGTGACGTGCCAGATGAATCTCGCGTGGAGCATCGGCATCCGTACGCGCAGCGTCGGGCTTGCATTTCTGCGCCAGTGCTGCGCTCCCCGGTGGGGGTAAATTCGTGAATTGCCTCCGTGGTCTTATTGAGCCCTTCCACGGTCTGGGAGTGCGCGTCTGGCGCCCGGCAGGTGGACAAGCACGGCAATGGCGCTGGTCAGGTGAAGGAGCAAGCGAAAAGGCCCGACAAGTATATCCAGAATTCTAAATTCTTTGCGTTCAAGGATACATGTGCTCGTGATAGAATTCGTTTGGCGTTTTACACCTCCCTGTATTAAAAAGCGCGGACTGGAGCAAATCTCCGAAAGCGTGAAAACAGACCGGATTTGCTTCCCCAGAGAAATTCACCCTCGACAACGCAGGTCGCGGCCAGAAAAATGATCCAGTCGCTTAGGAAGGAGACTGGAGAGTGTTTTGGAGGAAATATTGGGTAGAATCGCGATTCTCTGGTTCTCACCCCATTTGGCGATTATAAAATTTAAAGGGAGGATGGAGGAAGTGGAGAATCGCGATTCCACCCAACACTTCCTCCAAGAACACTCTCCGGTCGCCTTCCTGAGCGACCCGAGTCCCTGGGCTGGTCTCTGTAACATTGTACTGGGGCCCTGGGGCCGAACGGGAACCTCGATGCCCATCTTACGCGACCTCTGCAGCCCATTTGTTTTATCCAGCAGGTTGTAGGAGCTATGGTTTGTATACGTTTGATGCTATATGGAATTTAAGAATTCGTTTCGTATTCTGACACGCCTTGAGTGTATCTAGACCGCACGTGGTGGGTGTTCTAGAACTTTGTTTTGCGTTCTAGAATTCGTTCCGCCGTTCTAGAATGTACTTTCGCGGCTCGGGAGACAACGCGTGCAAAAGATGCCAGCGGTCAAGCTTCCCTGGCCTCTCTGAGTGCGACGGGAGGCAGCCTAGATTGGAGCCTGAAATGGGCCTTCGTCCAATCCGGCGCTGCGTCCGCTCGGCGCGAGCTTGCGTCGGCGCAGAACTTCTCGCTTATCCCACTGCCACAGCTTGCCCGCAATGGTCTTGTGAAGGCAATGTATGGGTGGCAGTTGTTTGGGCCAAGCAGCATTTTCGATTCCACCCTCCGCCGTCAAACCAAAGAAAATGATCTGTCCATGGGGGGTCATCTCCCCATCGCCAGCATCATCGTCACCGTCATTAGCATCGCCATCATCACTGCCAGCAAGATCATCTCAGCATCCTCAATGTCCTCGGCTCGGGACTCTTTACACGCATACACACACACA
Organism: Prorocentrum cordatum; assembly: GCA_963575745.1. Classification (NCBI taxonomy): domain Eukaryota; class Dinophyceae; order Prorocentrales; family Prorocentraceae; genus Prorocentrum; species Prorocentrum cordatum. Next base: position 169,815 of record CAUYUJ010015529.1, on the reverse strand, counting down.
CACGCACACACACATACACACACACACACACACACACGCACGAACGCACGCACGCAAGCACGCGCGCACACACACACACACACACACACACACACACACACACACACACACACACACACACACACACACACACACACACACACACACACGCGCGCGCGCAACGGAGCCACGTCTCAAGCGGCAGTGTGGAGCGCAGGCCGCTGCTCGCAGCCCTCGCTCCGCTCAGGAAAAGCGATAAACGACCAGCATCGAGCAACATCATCCCGCCCCTCGTACGCCCACGTCCCCCGCGATCATCGACCCGCTCCCGCTGTCCCACTCTCCGGTGTTCTGCCACCCTCAGGCACGAGACAGGAGTAGACCCTCATATCCGACGCTGGCGTGGCGATCCGCGAGAGCCCCAGGGTCCGAAGCATAGCCGCAACGGCCGTCGCGCTGTTTCCACGACGACCAGATGCGCGGGGCGAGACACATACAGAGTCCAGCTGCCAGGCTGGGCTACTGTACCAGAGGTCTCCTAGATGGAGTCCGAGTAGATCATGTCGGAGGATCGCGCCGTATCGCCGATGCATCAGCGATGCGGCTCGACGTTGAGCCCAACTTCTTCGCGCCGACGTCACCGATTCATTGCAAACGTCGCCGATGCATCGACGATGCGTCGGCGATGTATCGGCGATGCATCGCCGATGCGGCGCGATCCGTCGACCCCATCACTGCTCGGACCCCTTCGCGGAGGCCTGGAGAGACAGGAACAGGGCCCGGCTGCCAGACGAGGCTTCTGCACAGGCTGCGTCAAGCGCTGCCGACGCGGCCGGCCTCACGCCTCGCGCCCGTGCCTCGGTCCGGGCCTCGGCGGAGGGCCCCATTGGGTCCCCTAGTCCGCAGCGCGCGCGGCATCGCTCGACACGCGCGCTGCAGCCACTTGACCAGGCGCTCTGGAGGTGTTTGGCGGTGCTGGTGATGCTTTCGCTTGGTTTCTGGAGAGGGTGGATGGGGAGGAGACGGAAGACGAAGAGGAGAAAGAGAAGGACTCGGGACTCAGGCCGAGAGCGAACAGCCACGGAGAAGAAGGGGGTGAGAAGGACAGGAGAGGAGGAGGAAGGAGGAGCAGGGAGCAGGGAAAAGAGAAGGGTCATGGGGCGGGGAGGAAGGGAGGAGGGAGGCGGAGGAGAACCATAGCAAACCCAAGTTACACTGCAACATACCGCCCCGTCCCAAGCCTCCTCCTCGTCCTCCTCCTCCTCCTCCTCCTCCTCCTCCTCCTCCTCATAAGTCCCTGTGCAATTTCCGGTTCAGTACGGGGAGCGCCCCCTCGAAGACGAGCGCCCCGTGGGCACCGTGGGCGTGCCACGCAGGATAAAGCCCCTCGTTAGAAAGGTCTCCCCACTTTCACCATCGCTGCAATCACTAAGCATACCATCGTGAAGGAGCATGCATTTCAAGACAGCGCCAAGCGAAAACAACGTTGAAAAGGACCAGCCCTCGGTTAGCCATATTAGCTGTTGCACGTGCCGGTGCCTCAAATTCAGGATACTGGCTGTCTCAAGCAACAGGGGACCCATATAGCAGCCACTCTTCCATCCGCGTAACCGTTGCGGTGTACGTAACGCAAGAGGACATCTCAATCGAGAACCGAGTTATGAGAAGGAATCGCTCTCGGCCAGCATGACAGCTGGATGTGCTTGGGACTGATGTGGGCGGCGCGAACGCGACAGCCACATGAAATGCGCTCCACCCGTGCCGCGTTTAGTGTTTTCACGCTTCGGGGTCATGAAGTGCGGGGAACCAGTCGAAATGCACGTCGGGTGGGGTGTTAATGGGGACTTGAGAGGAAACCGGGTGGAGGACAATGAGGAGAAGGAGAATGAGGGAGTGAGCGGACAGATGGGGTGAGGGAGAAAGAAAAGAGAGGGCGAGAGAGAGAGAGAGATGGATAGAGAGAGACAGAGAGAGACATGACCAAAGAGAGACCTAGAGAGACAGAGAGAGAGATAATATAGAAAAGGGAAGAATGAGGACAACAAGGAAGGACTAGCCGATCACCCTCGGTACCCACTTCCACCTCCAACCCCTCCACCGCAGTTCCCTCATCTGCATACTCTCCATCTCCCCCTTTCCGATGCAGATCCCCATCCCTGCCCTCCCGCCACCTTCATCTCCCTCCTCCCTGGGCTTAACATTGCGACCGCAGCTCCTCCCTAGGCCATGGTTCACCCCAAGGTGCGACGACTTCGCCGACCGCCCGATGCGAGAGAGCCACAACAAGAGCCACGATATGGTCGTACGGAACCTTTGCGGAACGCCCTCCTCCGAGCACGGCATCCCTCCTCCCTCCCTCCAGTACTGTTCCCCCTCCCCCTCATTGTCATCCCCTTTTCCCGCTTCATCTTCCGCCTCCTCCTTCCCCTCATCCTCGATATTACTCTTGCTCCTTCTCCTCCTCCTCCTTCACATGCACTCCCTCTTAAACATCCCAATCACAATCATCATCAGCACTGGGGGGAAGAAAGGAGGGGGAGGAGATAGCAAGGATGACTCAGGGGGAGAAGGTGTGAGAAGATAGGAGCCAGGATGGAGGGAGGACGAGGGTAGATGAAATCGGGATGAGGAGTGAGGCGAGGGACGATGGAGGATAGACAAGGGACGTGAAATGTGGAAAGACGCGTGGGAAAAGAGGGACGGGAGGGAAGAGAGAGTGTGGATGAGGCAGGAGGTGAGGGAGCAGCAGCAGATGGAGGAAGGGGAGCATCGACCCCTGCGCCCCCCCCATCCCCTTGCTCCTCCCGGTGCTCCGCTCTCCTCCTCCTCCTCCTCCTCCTCCTCCTCCTCCTCCTCCTCCTAGTCGGCGTGCAGAGCTCGAGCATGGCTGAGCCGACCGTACGAAGAGTGCAGTCATGTACACCATCGACTTGCAGGGGCCCGCTCTCGGCCCGAGGCAGGGGGGAGGAGGGGGGGGGCCATGGGCTGCGCGCTGCTGCTGCTGACCGTGCTGATGGCCGCATGCTGGTACAACCCACCTGCAGGGGCCCGGGACACACTCTCACACACACATAAATAGACACACATCCCAACATTCCCTACACGTCTTGATATTTTCGGACGCTAGTCTTCGCCTCCGCTTCCCAGCTGTTCCATGTGTTCCTGGGCATCGGCGATTGTCTGTGTCTCTGTGTGTTCCCTCCTCCTGACCACTAGCGGACAGCAGAACGGAGAGGTTGGAAGAAATCAGCCAGGATCTTGAGCAGGTGGACGTGGTACTGCTAGCAGGTACGCACAAATGGAGTGGACCCGAACTTGCGCAGCGCACTCTCCTACCCTACCCTTTGGGGATACAGATGGGCGTGCGCAACGGCAAGCACACGAGTGTAACATGCGACACAGCAATAGTGGTATCGCACGTGTACGCAACCAAAAACATAAAGATTGCGTTTACGACTGCCGTCTACTAATATACAGGGCAACGTATCGGCTATACACATAAAAGAGCAGCCACAAACTATGTTGCGTTGTTCGTTGCGTACCACTGTCCTACCCATGAAAAAGGATGTTGCGGAAGCAGCAGATCGCACCTCATGCTGGCTGGGAAGTCGTACTATAATTCTGGTGGGAGGGGACATTAAGAGCGACTTCGGAATACACAGACTCGGAGAAGGGCTTGCAATCAAAAACCTAGGGGCAAGCATCGGAACAGCCACCTCACAGTAGTAACGACCTGTGTGCAGATGGGGGCGACTTACAACAGACCTACAGGACACAACGGACCTACTGGACCATCTTGCGGTGCCGACAGCAACGGGGCTTGTGCAAAGATGCCTAGTAATCCCGAGAGCAGCTCAGAGACAACAAAATCTCAGAGCCAGAGGAACGAGGGATCACCTGCCAGTAGCCATCGAGAACTCTCTCCCTTCTACCCCCACTTCCCGCGAGCGCCGACGCCCGCCATTTACCCACCCAGCGGTGGACAGAGACGCGCTCCCGCAATGCGTGCGAACAAGGTATTCTTGAAAGGATTTCTTCCCGTAGGTCGATGTCGAGATCTGGAGGGTGGGGCAGGAGCAATGAGGACATGCACGGCAACGTGCGACGGCGGATGCAGGATGGGACCTGTACGGTGAAGCAGTTTGGTCGAGCAATGGTTTCGTCTTTCCCGGTCCAGAAAGCAAAAACAGATGCGACGACTATGGTTAGACAAACAACGGAAACTGAGGGAACAGCTGGTAGAAGGAATGAGAGAGCCGGAGCTCGGGGAGATACTAGAGCTATTGAAAAAGTGTCTGTGCAACTACTGGTACAAATACAGCATACTCGCCAAACACCCAACTTCAGCGACGTACACAAGCTACAAATATAACATCAATGATCTGGGAGGGGACCTAAGCAGCGGTATTACTACTGCCGACGGACCTTCTGGAATTGAGGTTTCTGGTGCCAAGACTTGAACACACCGGCACTGAATGGGGTGTCTTGATGCCGAGCCTCTGGACAGAGCGTAGAAAAGAATGAAGACGAGGAGCAGCGGAGAAATACCTCCTACTACCAGTAGACGCGGAATTGCGACAGCAGATGGAAGGAGATAAATAAGCAGGCCATGACCAGATATTGCCGACGAGCTAACAGGAGACGTGCCTGGCCACCATGGGGCCTCTCGACAGAAACAGTGTGGTCACCATTGGATACGACACACAACTTGACAGACTCGAGCGACATGAGTGACAAGGTAGAGCAAAGGAGAAAGGAGGAGGAGGAGGAAGAGCTGGCCAAGTTAACGTCGATTGCGAAGTACCGCAGAGGGAGAGAACTTCCTAAGAGGCTCGGACAGAAGGAGGGAAGAGGAGGGACGATAACACCAAACGGTGTGATACCGTACGATGTGAAATCATACGCAGTGGGCAGGGCACGAAGAGCAGGACTGGGAACTGGACAACTACGGAATCGGAGGAAGATCTAGATCGATTGCTACGGCACATACGCAGCTGCAGGAAAACACCACTGGACTGGCACAAATCTCTTTCCTTGTTAGCAGATAACGGAAACCGCAAGGAAGGAGTAGCAGGGATGATAATCATGCACGCGCACTGCGAGAAGAGCATGCCGTGGCATTCTGGGATACCACCCACAGAGGATACTTGACGAAGAATACCCACCTTGGGCACAACCAGGACTGGCACACAGTTCACGCAAGAATGCAATATTTTGGTGTGTACAGGCGGCGCAACTGAGAGCCACACATGGGGGGTGAGTGCGGTGACTACGAACTACGACTGTACGAGCGCCTTTGCAGCCACGCAGCGCCCTCTCCTCAGTGCGATCGCATGGATGAACGCAGGCGAGGCAGACTAGGAGTTTGCAGTGCAGATAGTACAGGATAATTCTCTATTCAATGAAGCGTCGGACGGAGTAGTCGAAGCTGCGACTACCAGCGGTGCACTGGCGCCGAAGTAGTTTAAACGACTGCTGCAGCATCTATGTCAAGAGGTGGTGGGATGAGGGAAGGAGTGGCCCGAACCAACAGCTCTTGGATACCCTAAACCCTGTGACGGGAGCAACGTATGGTATGCCACGAAGTAAGTATGCAGTACCACGGCATACGACTGCTAAGGGCATGGAGGAGAGGCTGTATGGGTACACAAACAGGCTGCAAAGGCAATTGGATGTGGGAGTATGGGGACTGAGGCAACACAAAACCAACCGTCTCTTGCACATCACACGAGCAGGAGCTCACGCACTGACCAAACGCCTCAGAAGAAGTAACAACTCAAAGGAGAGCCGTTGAGATAGATGCGAGTATTCGGCCCCTACGTCTCAACAGACCAGGGGAATCACAGAAGAAATAACGAGGAGGCCAGCCGCGATGAAGATAGCATGGCGGCAAGGAGGCATATTCTGTAGCAGCAAGAGGCCGATGCAAACAAAGAGACTGATGTTCCAAGCATTCGTGGTAGGCAGGGCTGTGTCACACATCATGTGTATGGAGAACTTGATGAGACGATCTGCAAACACCAGAGGAAGATCGCGAGGGGGAAGATGAGCTGGCAGAGGGAGGACGAGACTGCAAGATGCAATAACACAGGTGAGGAATTCAAAGAACTGGCGCCTCGAACGGACGGAGACAGCACTCAGAGTACGTCGACTGAGATGGTACCAACAATGAGCGAGATACCCTAAGCAGCATGGAGGAATTGTAGCAGCAGCAGTATTCGGCACGTCGAGGATCGAAGAAATATGTAGCACGAGGAGCAGTGAAGATGGAGGAAAGCACCTGGATTAACGGGAATAATGCCGCCCCATGGGCTCTACGATACCTGGAAGACATTGAGAAACTGTTGGAGCTGGATCAGGAATTCAGGCAGTGGTGCAATCGACGCTGATCGCATATGACGATGCTGTCCCCAGGTGCAAGCGACCAACACCGGTGGTTACGAGTAGACGTGGGAACACTCAATGGGGCAGTAAAAGCCCTGGATGCAGCACCAATTCGGAGGAAGACGAGGGAGAGGAGGCGAGAGCAGAGGAGCTAGCAACACCATACCGAGGCGACCATCAGCTAGTGCAGGAGGACGGGAGCGAGCGCGCATGTGGAGCGAGGGTTGAGGCAGCCAATGCCCTGGGGGTCCACAAGAGAGAAACACACGGTTGGCGGCATCTCCTGAGAAAGCTGGCGAATACAAATTAATGCCTCTGGTGCTTGCCCACCTTCGCCAATAGAACGACATCTTTGGACCATGCTCAGCGATTGGCCAACAAACACAAGGCACGCCAGGTAAACAAATCAAATGGAGCCGTGATGTGAAAGAGGTGGACCATTTGAGCTGCAGGATGTGTGGCCGTCTTCCTCGAACATTGAAAGCTGTTCATATACACGATCGTATCACGTAGACCCGTCGGCGGTGAGACAGGCGAAGGATCAGGCAGCGCACAACCATGTCGTGGAGGGCCACAAAGCGATGCAACCAGGAAGCGAGAGACGACAATAAGAAGACTACGACCGACTGAGGAGGAGGAGGGAAAAGGAGAGGCAGTGCGACCAGTCAGGATCTGATCGACAGCATGGCAAGCTTGCTAAAGCTACCACTGTGCTCCACCGCCGAGATACAAGATCTGCTGCATATGAACACGGAGTTCTACCTGGTCGACAGCACGGAGAAGGTATTCAAATCAGGGCACTGCGCAAACAAGGACTACGCGGCAGTGGTCAGGGCCAAAGGGGAAAGGACACGACAGGGGAAAACCTCACCCGCACGTCGCCATCTCGATGGTCGAGACAACAGTCGAGGGTCAGAAGCCGCACCACGTCGAGGCGCTGATGGTGCTAAAGGGGTTCATCACGGCGGCCAGGGACGCGAATCACGGGCAGAAGTTCGTCGCGGAGTGTTCGCTGGCCTGCAAGTGCACGCTGGCCTACAACAGTGGCGACATGGATCAACTTGGCCCCGAACCTGGCAATTCTCTTGGAGGGATAAGAAACCGAGAACTTACAGGAAGTCAGGGTTGAGTATCAGGTCTCAGTTTCAAGAAGGCCGTGGGCATCGCCATGACAGTGTGCAAGGCGTTCAAAAATGAAAACATGGCGCTGAAGGGCGAGCTCGAGAGGACGGTAGAGAAGTAGCTGGCCAAGTTCATGCGCCGGCAAAATTTGAAGTACGGGGAGGGTCGCCCTAGGCTACACAAGGAGGTAGGAGGTGCTCGTGAGGCCCTGGCTAATCAGGCTAATCATCATGCGACGGTGACGAGGGCCACCCCCCGACAGACCAACTGTTGTTGCAAATAGCCGCGGAGCGACGAGCCTAGAAGAGGAAATAGCCAGAGATACTAGTATGGATCCAGTACGGCTCAACGCATTGCGAGGAACGTAAGACAAGATTTGGCAAAGGCCTTCAGACGCTGAGGCAGAAATCATCGTTCATGGCAGGATCCAGCATGCCAACCAGTTTTCCAGAAGAGAGCAGCGGAACTGCACAATAGCAGCACGCCCAGCATTCACTGCAGCCCACAGCACGACACTACATGGCACCACTACTACTCTACTACAAAGTGTAGATACACTTTTTCCGTCGCGGCGCGTCACAAGCGATCCGCACGTGCGTCAGGGCGAGACTGGGTCACCCTTACCCACACACATGCACACCGCTGATTTCAAAAGTAGTTGTCTCAGAATCGGGGTTTCAAACAGAGTGTTGATGGGATTCTACATCCACGACATGAAGGGTGACCCACACAACGGGCCATTTACGGTGGATAGGACAACCACTATCTACGGAAGCGACATAGGCGAGCCTCTCACTCAACGACTGCGGACCGACGTAATGTTGGTTGAGTTGGAGAAGCATGCGGGCTCGGCTACTGCTCTGGAGGTCCCGGGACTGGGGCCCTGGGATGGGTTTCCTGGAGGTTCGAGAGGCCCCGAGTCCCTTGTAGATCAGACGCCTTTGCAGGAAAGGTCAGGCACCACAAAAAAAGCTGTCGTGATCAGCAAGTTGGCTCCGACTTACTAACCAGCTTACTCATTCGCATTCGCTTCTCGATCCGATACATCAAAATGGCAAACGGCTTCGACTGCTTCCGTGCAGAGGACTAGCCATCGGTGGGAGGCGCGGACAGATGCCGACCCAGTTGAGTTGCGACAGCCAACCTGACGAAGAGTGGACACGTGCACGAATCGCCCATAGAAAAGATGAGCGGGGTGCTGCGGGAGCTACAGAGCCAGTATGAGGTGTTGGTCCACAGCATCGCGAAGCTCGACTACAAGAAGTGAGAGCACGAGAGGACGTTGGCAGTGCGCAGGCTGAGCTCGCACATTGGCAACGTGAACGCAGCCACCGACCATACCAGGAATATGAGGAGAGTTCTCATGGACAAGAGCACCCTCCAGCAGGGGCCGTTCGCAAGCGAGCACGACCTCTACAAAACCTCACCGCGACGAGATCGACAAGCACGCCAAGTTACGGCAGGACTGCGACACATGATACTACATGCTACACACGACGGTGGATTACTGCAAGAACTGGGCCAAGGTCAAGGTGCCAGCCAAAGGGCCACCCACGACACCGCCGACGCCAACGACCCCAACTACGGTCCGGGGTGGACCAAACTTTCGGAACTTGCCAGGAGCCAGCGCGAGCAGCGGAGGTCGGGAGATGCGTGGGCGGTTTCGGTGGCGCCAGGTCCAATGCAGCTGAACGCCATCCCAGAGGATCAGGTTCAAACATGAGCAGAACACTATGAGTGAGCCAGCCAGCCTCACAGATCCCGTGAGGCCTGAGGTCGCATCGATCGTGCCTTCCTTTTCCCCCCTCGGCTTATGAGTGTCGTCGTCTCCTGTCTCTCATTTTTCCCCCCTCCTCTGACCCCCAGTGGAAGGGAGTGGGGTCGGGACGACCACACCGAGTTCAAGGCTCCCGCCCACCGCTTCGCAATGTTTTTGCTGCAGTGAAGGGCCCCCTCGGGGGGGAGCACGCGACGGCCTGATCCCCCCTCCCCATCCTCTAGAGTGCTGGGTTCCACAGGGCGCCCCCCCCGCCAACGCGGCGGCCTTCGGACTTCCCTGGCACCGCCTGCAGGCAGCCCACGCGTAGTCCAGAAGCGTGGCCGCTGCATCCATATTCCTTCGCAGAGGTTTGAGCAAGTCAGTAGTGACAGCTTTGAAAAAAAAAATCCAAGCGCCTTGTCCTCATGTGACCTCCTCCTCCTCCTCCTCCTCGGCTCGGCTCGGCTCGGCGATATCAAGGCCTGTGCATAAGTGGCCTATTCTTGGATTGGGAAAAAGGGGGGGGCAAGGAAAAAGGGGCAAGGAGGGCTCACTTCGGAACCGATCCGCACATGCAATGCTGTCGTGACATCAGGGGTCCCATCCAACAAAGCAACACGGGCCAAGGCGAGCACAGCATTCAGTCCCAGGACAAGAACGGATCGAGAGGCCGCCAGAAGTTATCCACCCCAACTCCCTCGGCATCCTTCTCCCCGCACATCTCATGAGCACATATCTGCCATGAACTCGCAAACGCAGCGGTCACTCTAGAATAAAGGGATGGGGGGAGGCAATAGCTCATACATTCCCTCCTCCCCTCGCAGCTGCAGTGCATGTGATCGCCCCTGCACCTCCCTCTTCCATCCAGGGCATCAATCTCCAGAGTTAAGCCCTCAAGGTGGACAGGGAGGAGAGAGAAGGGTTCAAGATAAGTATCATCGCCAAACGCACAGGCATGAAGCTCGGACACCCTGACGTTGCAATGCATGGCGACTTCATGCACCATGGGAACCTTGGCAAAGGTGAGCTGATGGCCCATCATCGTCGGGCTCGCGGTGATCCATGGGACTCTGCGCAGGAAGGCACCAACGCTGAGCGCAAGGGCCCCCCTCAGGGCCGCATTTTCCCCGCCGACAACATCTCTAACTTTTGAATTCAACCTCGGGGACCCCCAAACGTCCCCCACTGACCTGACGCACTTTTCGCGGGCAGACCCTACGCCCCAGCAGACAGGCAGAAAAAAAAGCTCTCCCCGCGAGCTTACCCTGCCGAAGCTTGTCACACCAACTCCGCTCGTCCTGCAGAGCCCACTCTTCCCAGGACAAGTGAAGGACGATTATCTCTTGCCTTTTTTTGGCACACTCCTCTTCCAGCTTAGCCTGGAAGTCGTCACTCTGCCGCTGGCCTTTGCCAACGATGAGAAAAAAGGGGGCGAGCATGTCGAGCACCGCCCTCGGTATAACTTGGCACTTTGCCTCAGCCTCCTGCAGCGCCAAAGGAGGGTGCACACGGATGGCTTTTTCGTGGAGAAATCTTCCCCCTCTTGCAGGACCGCAAATTTTGACAGCAGCCTTCTCAGCCACGTGCTCTTGCTTTCCCATCCCCCTGTTCTTTTTTTGCAACTGGGCGCTAGCGGTCCTCCACTCTTGAACTTCCTCCTTATTCACTCGATGGCAGATCATGGCATGCCAACTCATCGCACAGCTTCGATTCTGCTTGAGATGCTTGCAGAGTCTCCCATGAGAGTGACATTCAAACATGCACATCTGACAGTGCGTCCCGACAGCCCAAGTGTTGCAGTCTGACCCGTGTTTGTGCCGCTTGCCTCGGTGTATAGCAAGACCCTTAGCCGACGGGGCCACGTATCCACACTCATAACACAAAAAACCGACTACTTCGGAGCTGCTTTGTTCCTCTCTAGCACTGTGCTCAGGGAGTCCGTGAGGTTGGCAATTCCTAAGAGTTTCTTTCACTAGATACTGCTGCTGCTGATGAAACAATTCACGCCTGGCGGCTTCCACCACCATGTTGATGAAGCGCCTTGGCCTGGCCCTAGCAAAGCTGAGCCAGTCATCATTACTCCCCTCCCCTGGTACCTGTCGCTTGTCCATCCTCGTGTTGAGCCATTCTAGATCCTCTCTCATAGCTCCCACCCAACTCCCAGTGTCTTCCCACAGAGTGTCTAGAACCACTCTCAGGCCTGCCGGCCCCGTGGTGAGCACCCTCGGGAGATATCTCAGCCTGGCAACGCGGAGTACACTGCGGTGATTGAGCCTGCTGACAGCATGCACAACAGACGCGTGGGACTGGTGGTGGTCCTTGTTGCCACCGAGGGCCTCCCCCAGCGCTGCGCGATAGGCCGAGGCTTGAGCAGCAGCTAACTTACCATGAGACTTGTTGGAAAGGGGCTCCCAAACACAGCAGTTGAACCAAAGTTTGCTTAAGGCAAAAGCATCCGTGCAACGAGAACGAGTGGCCAGCTTGAGGGCCTTCCCTTTGCCAAGAGCCACTTGGATGGGCCGAAGTTCAGCCCTCATCTGGGAAATCCTGTGGGCCACTTCAGGCCCAGCACCTCCACCCTCCACCAGGAGGGTTCCAAGCCCTTTGATTTGTCTAACAATCTTGACCTCAACCCCATGCTGGACAGAAGTCAAGGTGCCCCCTCCCCCCTGACGTACCATAGCCTGCTTGGCTTTTCTAGCACCACGGCCAACAAGGGAGAGCATGAGAAATGATTTGGGTAGCGTTCAATTCAAGTCCGTACTTGGATACTCCCACGTAGACGATGTCCACTAGCATGGAGGCTCGTGAAATGGCCTGCTCTGCTTCCGCAATGGCCGCCACAGGTGTGAGATCATCTACAACAGATACCGAGGACCCCGAACTCTCAAGGTCGTCATCGGTGGAGAAATGAAGCTCAGCGGGCGGCGGTGTCCATGCCAACCCATTCTGCTGCATCTGCTGATCTATATATTTCACTATGGGAGCAAAGCCAACATTGAAAATGTCGGTAGCCAGAATGGTCCCAGGTCGGCTGCCTAAAGCAGGTTTTACATACGCCGTCGATCCACGCACCTCCCACCAGCCTCCAGCCTGAGTTTCCCGAACCAACTCCAAGAGGTGGGGGTCCGAAATAGCTTTGTCGAGGATGGGGTCGCATTCTAGAGCTTTGGTGACATGGAACAGAGCTGGGGGAATAGGCACCTCCTCTAATGCAGCTCTGAGTTCGTCCTCTTCTCCAGGCATGCTCAAGATGAATTGCTTAATGACCCTGTAAAATGCCGCGCGCAAGTCAAGAAAAAATGCAGCCGAGCAGAAGCCACATTTTTTTTGTGCTCTTATCCTGCTCCTGACCCAATGAGCGGCTACATCCGTGCTCTCCCCCTTGAGGCCCCCACGCTGAGATTCGGCCAGACAGGTTTCCAAACGCCCCCAGACCTGGGTCCGAAGAAGCTGATGGTGGACCTTCGCAAGGGTGTTGCTGAGCAGGATGCTTCTCTGAGCCAGCGCAAGTCGCTGGTCGCCTTTGCCTTTGTGAAAACTAACTACTTCTCCCGGCTTCATGATGCAGGGCTCCCGTACGCAAATGGCAGCTTTCACCACAACAGGGTGATACAATCTCGCCATGCCCGCAGGGTCAGCAATATACAACTCATTGACAATCATGTCGGGGCCTGAAGCTTTTCCTCTTTTCAGCCTTGAGAACGCCCTCTGCAGTTCCTGACGTGGCATGACACAGTCCAGGTTGAGCCGAAAATCTTCTCCCCCTATGGTTCCCCTGTCATTGTACTGCTTAAAAATCTGTTCCCTGGAGGCTGTGGTGGCCTTTTCGATGTCCCCAAAGTGTCGTTGCAGGTCATCTGCATCTTCCTGAGGCGTGATCAGAGGCCGTCCCTCAGGTGAAATGCGCTGCGGGAAAGAAAGCGTTTGTCGGTGGCGCTTGCCGCCCTGCAATAAAAGCTTCTTGGCGTACCGCCACTCGGCCTGAGAGATACGGCCGTCGATGCTAACGTTAATGAGATGAGCATTGTCCTCCAGCATCTGACTGTAGTCCCTGTCAAGCGCTCTGAGGAGTGTCTCCGACGACTCTCTGAGGAATCTGGCTAGGCCTAAGACCCACTCATCGGGGCACAGTTGTTTCCAAGAGAAGGCTTTAGCCATTTGGTAGAGCTGCGTCCAGCCGCGGCCGAGATCCTCCCAAACGACACCCCCGAAGGCTCCTACTTCCCAGCCTTTGGAGTGAAGGGTTCCCTTCCTGAGATCCTGAGCAAGAAAAAATAAACGGTTCACGTACCTATCGACCCCACCTTGATGCCTAACTTTGTGAAGGACCCTTTGCATGGCCCTTCTCACCCTAATGAGCCAAAAGGTATTGTCCTGAATGTAGGTTTTCCTGGGGCGAACGGGATCTTTCTTAAAACATTCGTTCGCCGCGTCCAAAACAGAGGCGTTGAGCTCAATCAAATGATCATTCATATTCTTTTCCCAGGCTGGTAGCTCAAGGCTCGCTATCTGGGCTCTGAACTTGTCGCGAGCTGTCTCATCCTGGAGCTTGCGTGCGTCAAAAGCTGCCCCTTGCCTCGCAGCGCGCACCGAGTCCCTGACCCAGCAAAGGCGTGATACCACAGGGAAACGATCATCTTGCTTCCGTATGAGATCCACCTCATGCAGAACTGCCACCTCACTCATGGCTTTGAAAAGTTGGTGGTCTGCTATGAGAAAATCAATTCTATGCTTGCTTCCCGTTTTGTTAGCTATGAAAGTGTAATCCGCTTCCTCCCCAAGGAAGGTGTTGGCAGCAACAAGCTTGCGATCATTAAGCCACTCCTTCAACCTCGCACTGCCCGCAGAAGAAGAGCCAATCGTGCCCTTGGTTCCTGCCACCTCACACCCTTCGTCTCCAACAAGGTGGCAGTTGCCATCCATAAAGCACAACTGCGGGGGCCACTTGTTGCACACAGCGTCTAAATCCTCCCAAAAACTGAATTTTTCTGCGGCCGAGTTAGCCGAATGAGGCACGTGGGCCACTAGAACATTGAGGTTGACCCCTGGAGCGTCTATTCTGCATGCTAGCAAACGCGGTGCAGCCCACAAGATTCGCACCTGCTGTGCACTGAAGGTTATCGGCTTTCCCTTGGACGTACCATAGGGGGATCCCACGTTGATCCATAGCTCGACGCCGAGCGCAAAGTCCTGGTGTCCTGCTGCAAAGCACACCCAATCTCCTGCCCTCCTGGTGCCCTTTTCGTTCCTTCCCTCCTGAATTCCAATGATGTGTACGCCGCTCCTATACATCTGAGTGCGGAGCGCCGCAGCACGGCGTGCTCGATTTCTTCCCTTCGAGCCCCGCCGAAAGGCATGCCGCAGGCTTTGCACGTTAAAAGTGGCAACACGCATGTCTACAGCAACCTGCAACTTGCTGGTCCTGATGTCGCTTGCGCGCGGCTCTCGAAAATCCCCTGCCTGGGCAACTGGCTTCAAGCCTGAGAGGCTCACGCACTCGTTGTCATACACAACGCTGGGGTGCGCATGAGAGTCCTCTCTCGCATCCAGGACCCATTCCCACAGGCGTGAGTTTTCAATCCTAATGGCTTGGATGACTCTCCACGGTAGCTCGGGCGCCACAGGCAAAAGCTGTCTCGCTGTGGCTTTAGCCACATTGTCTGCTAAAACATTCCACGGATGGCCATCATGGGCCTTGACATGGGCGAGCTCCAGTGAACGCTGCTTGGAGGCCAAGCCCCGCACAACCTGCACAAGCTGAGCAATTTTCCTGTCTGAATTTGGCAAGCTTTGCCCAAGCGCTGCCCGAACCGCATTAAGCGAGTCGCTGTCCAGGGTGCAGGGATGCCCTGGGCGCTCAACTATGATTGCAAACAATGCCCATATCACCGCTAGACACTCCAACGTGGTGCTGGTGGCCGAGCTCGGCTCAAGGTTCATTGCACTGCTGCTCGCAAGTTCTCCTCTTAAAACTCCCCCGTACATGTACCTTCCATTCCTAACCACTATTTTTACCACTGCCCATCCCCCCATCCCCTCCCCCTGTTGGTAAAGCGAGCCGTCGGTAAAATAGTAGGCGACGGAGACGTCGCCGATCCCGTCGTCGGGCGGAAAAACACGCAGGGCAACAGCAGCCTCCTCCTCTAACACCCCTGTGCTCTGCAAGACTTCCAGCGTTAGTGCTTCAAATCTGATGTTGCTGCCTTGCAATGCTTCTCTCAACGGCGTCAGCGCGGGCTGACTCATGCTAAACTGGCACTGGCTCGGGAAACGTCTGGCAATGGACCCGTGGGTCCTCACACTGTCTGCCGTGCTCATGTCCGAAGTCTGCGATGCAAATGTCGAAGGAGACCGTCGATGCCCCGATGTCTGCCCCCTAGCTTCGCCATTGTCTCCGCAGTGCGCAGGAAAGCCCGCGCTCTGGTCAACAGGCTGCCTGGTATAGGTGTTGCAGGAAAAGGCTGGAGCTCCTAATGAGGTGTTATCCCCAGACTGTTGTCTAATTATTTGACAGGATCTAGTCAGAAAATCCTTGCCCCCCAAGGTTGAAACCTGATGCGGCACATCCCTACCTATTTCAGTGTTGCATTCTAAAGGAGGCGCTTGTTCTAACTGTTTGGCCCAGCTCACCTGCTTACCCCTCAGGCGCCGCCTTTGCCCCCCACCTTGAGGACCTTGGTCGCAGGGCTGCGCGGCTGCGGCGAGTCCGTTGCCGCCGTTGCCCACGTCGTCCTTGCCGTCGCCCCCCTCGTAGCCGTCGACTTCGATGCCGTCGAGGCCGTCGCTGAGCTGCTCGCGGCCGTTGGTGCGCTGCTCGCTGCTCGCTGCTCTGCACAGGCTTGGTCTATCTTCTCCATCTCCTTGTGTACCTGGGAGTCCGTCATGTCGCCATCCTGCGGCGTCACCAGAACAGGCTCCTCCTTGGGCTCGATCTTCGTCACGCTCTCCTTCGGCGCCATTGCCGTCAAGTAAGGGTCCTCCTGAGTACCCCCTGCCCACGGCTCCGTAGGTGAAATTGGCCACGGCGCTTGTGGCATCTCGATCTCCTCCATCTTGTGCTCCTCCCTCGGCGTGGCCACGGGCCCCGTCGGCGTGAGGAGCTTCTCCTTGTGTGCCGATCTCCACGCAGGCGGTGTGCCTTGCGCTGGTGCGAAGGACTGAGGTGAGGCTGGTGTCTTCGGCATTGCAATCGGCGTCGAACAGCCTCCCACTGGTGTTTTGCCTTCTGGTGTACGCGGCGCTGGTGAGTCCGCTGGAGGGGCCGCCGTCTCCCCAGCGGCCGTAGTAAACCCCGCGGCCTGCTGCTGCCTGTGGTGGTTCTGCTGCTGGCCCGAGGCAGTGTTGATCCACGAGACTAGGTTCGACATGATATCCTCTTGCCTCGCTTGCCTCTGGTCCATCATGCGCAGAAATTGTAGTAAACCTGGATCGTGCATCTGCGGGCCCATCTGGCACTGCTGCTGCGGCGGTGCTGTCTGGCCCTGCTGCTGACTCTTCATCTGTTGATCCATCATCTGCTGCTTCTTGTCCATCATCTGCTGATCGGTCTGCTGGCAATTCGTCTGGCCCATCTGGCCCATCTGCTGGCCCATCTGACCATGCTGATGCTGCTGATGCTGCTGACCGATCACGTTCTGTTGTCCACCAGCCGCTCCGAACTGAGGTAGGTGTGTCTGAATGTAGGACGGCTGTTGATGCGCAACATACTGGTTCATCGGCTGCTGCTGCTGCTGCTGCTGCTGCTGTGGATGCTGCGCTCCAGCAAATCCCCAAGCATACTGCGGCTGCGGCCCGTAGGGTCCAACACCTGCGACTGTGGCCTGGGGCTGGGCCGAGGACGCCATGTGCAGGTCGTCCATCGGCGGTTCGTCTGGCATCTGCTCCAGCTCGTTCATGCAGCTCTGAAGCTGCTGGATCTCCAGCTCGATCTCCTTCTCCTGCTCGGATAAGTCCTTGAGCCGCGATACCGTATTGTTGAGACGGTCCTTGGCTCGATCTAGTCTGCCTCTGACCTCGTCGCGCTGCTTCCTCACGGGCACTTGGGAGGCCAGGCAGGTCTTCATCACCATCAGCTCCATGTCGTGCTCGTTCGCCGTGTCCGTCTTGCCCGCCCTGCGAGCGTAGATCGCCATGCTCGCGACGTTGAGCAGCTGGTCCTCCAGCTCCTGCTTCCACGCTGGAATCTCCTGCTGCCTTGACGGTGTCGGACGAAAGGCTGAGTGATTCGTCACCGCACGATGTGGCATGGGCGGTAACTTCTGAATGTAGTTCCTGATGTGCTGCTGCTCTCGCTGTCGTTCTCTCACTGCGCTCTGGCTCCTCGCCCTTGCTCCTGCTCTGGGATTGTCGGTCCAGGCTTGGCCGCAAAGACAGTGACGATGCCAGTTGTTGACCATCTTCCCACATTTGCCACATTGCCACTTGTTGTTCATCTGCGTTCGATCTTGAACCTGGGCACTGTGATGCTGGGAAAGAAGCCGATATGATCGGTCTAGCGCCACAAGCAGCCGTGCTTGATGACGCTTGGCGCGCTCGCGCCGATGCCGAGCTGGCTCGGTGTCGCGCGAGAACAAGAGAGAAGAAATGACTGATATCGCGGTGCCTTGCTAGGCGCGCGCGTGGGGCTAGGCCTGCAGAGGAAAGTAAAAAGGATCGCAGGTTGCAGTATCGGTTCTGTCCTGCGGGTGGTTTAGGCCAAACCCTCTCCTCCTCCTCCTCCTCCTTCTCCTCCTCCTCCTCCTCCTCCTCCTCTCCCGTGTCCTCATCCATGGTACCCCCACAAACCACAACTTCAAAACCTACTCAATCACACTGAAACCATGGGAATAACCTTTTTAATGGTCCCCCGTCTCCTCCATCTCCTCCATCTCCCTCCTCTCCTCGCAATCGCTGCGCCCGGGCCCCTGGCGGCGGAGCCCAAGGAGCCACCGGAACAACGCGTCCGAGCCGGCGTACGCGGGCCTGCGGGGTTGGGGGGGGTGGGGGGGCGGGGTTGGGGGGGGGGGGGCGAGGGGGCTGAAGCACACTGGCAGGAAGGGGGAGGGGAGGGGCGGGGGGAGGAGCAGGGAGAGGGTGGAGGGCTACTCGGGTGCTGGAGGGCTACTCGGGTGCGGGAGAGGGGGAGGGGAGGAGCAGGGATGATGGGCAGCGTCTCTCGAGTGCTACTCGGGTGCTGTCTTCTGGCAAAGTGAGCCTCGAACCTGTATATGAAGTGCCCCCTGCGCGGTCCTTGGAGGAAGGGCAAGGGGGCTAGAAATTCCAACCGCAACCGAGCCCGCCAGCGTGAGAGTGCCTCCTCCCGCGGGAGGGGGTGGGAGGTGGGCAGGGAGGGGAGGCGAGAAAAAGGAGGGGGCGTGGAAAGGGACCATCAACCATGCACACGCGCATAAGGCACCCCGGCCATCTGGGGGGCGGACCCTGCTCCGAACTCCACGAGAACCACGATGACGAGGACGAGGAGCGGCGGCAGGGCGAAGCTGGCGGGCGGCGGCACCGGACAGACGAACACGGGCAGAACCACGACACCTGCTTGCAGTCCGCGCTGTGCCGAGGCTGGCTCTGGACGTCACGATCGGGGGGATGATCGGCTCTGCGCCTGGACTAAAACCCGCCAGGCCACACAAGTCGCTTGCGGCTGCCACCGATTCGTGGCGGAGAGGAGCGACAACCGCTCGAGCCCGCACTGCAGGGGGCATCTCGGTGCACGGAACCCGCGTCGTCGCCATCATCGTAGTTGGAGGGGGCTGGGCCCCTACGGCGGGATGCTTACAGATGTATGCCCACTGTCTCCTCCACGCGGTACTCGAAACCGTCGAACGACGAGTCGGTGGATGCACGCTCAGAAGGCAGCTCGTCGACATCCTCATCCAGGCCCTTCAGCTCCTGGGTGTAGTGCGTAATGCTGCGCATGGCAATGGCCACCACGAGGTCCTTCGCCCGTTTCTCGTAGGCCGCGACCGCGCGCCGCTCACGGTCTCCTCACAGGCGACACCTCGGAGCACCCACCGGGCACCAGGCTCCCACGGTCGGGCACAAGGCGAAACCTCGGCATATCCCTCCAGCGCAGGGCACCCACAGAGCGCATGCGAGTGGGCACCAAACCGGCGCCAGGCGAAAGCTCGGCATGCGCCTCTCGCGCGGGGCGCCCACGAGGCGCCCACGAGGCGCCCACGAGGCGCCCACGGGCGCCCACGACCAGGTACCAACCAGGCACCATCCGGGCACCACCAGAAATCCCAACATGCCCGTCCAGCTTGTTACGGAAGACAAGTAAGACCTCAAAGTGCAAACGCTGTTCGGGGAATACTGACAAGCGGCTACGGCCGGTTCGTTGCCCCATGCGCCATGCACCAATACCATGACTGTTTTGCGATGCGTCCGTTTACAGCATGTGAAGCCCTATTGCTGCACCTGGCGGGCTTTGTTGGACCATGGCGTTCACCGACCAGTCCTGCAACTCGCTGGTGTGACGAATAACACCAGCAATGCTGGCAATCGGCCTGAGAGCCCACTGTCCGAGCAGAGAGGCGTCACACATCTGCGGTCCCCGCTCTCAAGAAAACTTGCAGAAAGCCCACAATCCTGAGACGAAGAAGAAGAGCACCAGTGGGGAAGCAAAGTGCCATACTTCCAGAATCCTTGACCCGAAGGCTTCTTGGTGGAATGGCTGCCAGCAGCACACCTCACGCGGCGCACCAGGAGCTGCAGCAGCAGGGGCACTTGCCAGCCTTGCTCTGGAGGATTCCATGCTGACCCGCCAGGCGGCATTGGTGTGGCCGCCAGACGAACCATCGCTGGAGAAATCCCGCTGCCGCCATCAAGTTCCGTCACGGCTCCTCTGCGTGCTGACGGGCGGGTGCCCCAAATGCCCAATGCCTGCAAAACTTTCCTTGCCCCCCAGCATCGGCAAAATGCCTCCCCCCCCACACCGACACAGGTGTTTGTGAGCGGGCGTCTTCGTCTCAAGGGTCTGGATGGTTTGTCTATCTGTGTGCAACACTCGATTCTCCCGAAGCGGAGCGAAGGACAGAGAGAGAAAGATATCAACAAACAACTGCAAGTCATCGCGGTTCAGAACGAAAAAAAAGAAGGTTTTGGACAAGCTGAAAATCCGTGTATATCCAAACCTGGAGGCTCCCACGTCCACCGCACCGCCCGACGCAAGCCTGCGAGTTTCTCTACGGGGGCCGCTCCTGGATAGCAGGGCGTGGCAGGGCCGTCCCCCATGCCAACGAGCTCGCCTGCCTCATCAACTACAGCGAAACGCACGATTGAACGGCAAACATCGTGAACTAAACGCCTTGCTGTTGCAGGCTGCCGTGCATGAGCAGAACGACGGAGGCCCCAAGGTCTCCGCCGAGAGCATCGGATACCAATCCCCCTGCAGGGCCGACCAACGTCCGACAGGGAACTGGATATCGTCGGGCTTCGCACGTGATTGAGCGAGGCTCTCACGATGCTCAGCGGCTCTGAGGCACTCGAATCCCAGAAGCAGCAGTAAAGCGGGTCAAGGGCACCCCCCGACGCCACGCACGTGGGATCCAACTGGCACCCAATGTCCAATGAAGTCTGGCGATTCCACAAAGCGCCCGCGATGACAAAACGAACGCAGTCCTTCCCGGAGGCCAACTAATCCTTGCTGCGCAGCACTCGCTTCGCAAAGTCAAGGCGCAGGCCATGGAGATCCTTGCACTTCGCGCGCGCGCCCCATTCAACAAAAACGGAACCCTGGGCGGCGGGTAGGTGTTCTGAGAGGAAAGGGGAAGGTGGGCGAGGAATAAGATGGAGGAAGAATAAGGTTAAGGAGGGCAGGCTTTCCACCAAAACTGTGATCCTGAGGCTTCGCCAATCAGAGAGAGAGCCCTTGACAAGGGGAATGGGATGGGTCCGGGCAAGGAGGAGGGAACAGGGAGGGAAGCAAGAGTAGGTGGGGAGGGAGGAAGGATAAGGAGAGAAGAGGCGGAGGAGGAGGAGGAGGAGGAGGGAATGAAGGGAGGAGGAAAAGAAAGGATGAGGATGGGGATAAGAAGAGGAGGATGAGGATGAGTAGTGGAGGACGAGGAGGAAGAGGAGGAGGATATCGAGAGACTAGAGGAGGAGGAGAAGGAGGAGGAAGAGGAGGAGGACGAGGAGGAGGAGGAGGAGGAGAAAGAAAAGCAGCGAACGTCACCTGAAAGGGCGACGGTCGGATCAGCTGCACGGCGGCGCGCCGGCTCTCCCCGTCAGGTCAGCGGGAAGACGGAGAGCTCGGCGCGCGGCGGCGATGGCGGAGGTCTGCTTGATGTAGCTCATGGGCTGGGGGTCGTCCTTCGTAAGGTGGTACGCCCTCGTGGCCACGCTGAGGCGCGCGAGTGCGTTTGGGATGCCGTTCTCGCCGTCGAACGGCTCGGACAGGGCGGGCAGCGCCAGACGCGTGAGAAAGTTGGCGCTCAGCTGGCCGCGCGGCAGGCTCAGCTGGTGCCACATCCTCTCGCGCACGAGGTAGTGCTGGATGGTGTCGTTGCTCAGCGGGCGCGCGCATCCGAAGTAGCAGGGGCGCTTGTCCTGGATGACATGCATTCTGTGGCTCGTAGTCCATGCGCCCGTGAGCGCTTGCAGGGCAGCCCACAGTCTCGCTGGTGGGAGCGTCGCGAGGTAGGTGCGCACTTCCCTCCCATCCCTTATCTCCATCCAGCTGCCCTGCGTATAGCCACGAAAGCCCTCCCATCCCTTACCATGGCGTAGATCTCCTCTCTATTCGCAAAGTCGGATGTCGCAGCAGGGCGTCGCATTATATGGCATAGCATGGAGTTGAAAATCAACGCGTAGCATGACACACCATGGCGTGGCGACGCCCCAAAGTGGGGGGGGAGTTTCCGCGGCCAAAAAACAACAACGAATCGGCATCGAATGTGTAATCACTTCCGATGGTTGCTTCGGGTGGGCATCTTCTAGATGTTTCGGCGTATTTTGCAGGACCGAAAACCATGCCGTGGCATGGCGCTGGAAATTATGACGCCAGCGCTGCAGCGGGCGCACGATTCGGAACGAGCAGAAACGCGGAAATGAGGCCAGCGCTGCAGCGGGAGGGCGATTCGGAGGACGCGTAGCCTGACACAGCATGGCGTTGCGACGCCCCAATGTGTAACTTGGGGGCGTATTTGGCAGGACCGAAAACCATGCCGTGGCATGGCGCTGGAAATGACGACGCCACCGCTGCAGCGGGAACACGATTCGGAACGAGTGGAAGCGCGGATATGAGGCCAGCTCTTCAGCGAGAGCAGCAGCTTCGAACAAAAACGCAAGCGTAAACCCTTTTCCAGGGAATCCGGTGTAACAAAAACACTACGCGAAGGGAGGGCGAATATTTCCCGGACGTCACCAGGTGGAGGGAAGATCTGAGGAGGACAAATTAAAAACGAGGGGGGGGGGCGGTCCTGGTGAAGGGGGGAGGGAGGAAGGAGGAGGAGGAGGAGAATGAGGAGGGGGAGGAGGAGGAGGAGGAGGAGGAGGAGGAGGAGGAGGAGGAGGAGGAGGAGGAGGAGGGAGGAGGAGGAGGAGGCTAGGAGGAGGAGGCTAGGAGGAGGAGGAGGAGGAGGAGGAAGAGGAGGACTTAGGTGACAGAAGCGAGAAAGGAGGGCCTGTCGGTGCAGTGGCCGGAGCACGCCAGGACTTCGTCCCGGCACCAGAAGTGAACCTCGGCGGCCATCCGAACACTGCCGCCACGCCCTGCTGCTTCTGCTCCTCACGCACCCGTGCGACAGCCCCTCCTCTCACATCCTCCTGTTCCTCCTCCTCCTCCTCCTCCTCTTCCTCCTCATCCTCCTCCTCCTCCTCCTCCTCCTCCTCCTCCTCCTCCTCCTCCTCCTCCTCCTCCTCCTCCTCCTCCTCCTCCTCCTCCCTCCTCCTCCTCCTCCTCCTCCTCCTCCTCCTCTTCGTCGCTACAGCTGGACGCGGCCAAGGAAATTGATCAGGAGGGTGCCCAGAAAGCGGACCGGTTTCAAGAGGACTCCTCTGATCCACACTCTCGTCCTCCACCCCCTCTTTCCCCTCCTCCTCCTCCTCATATTTATTGTGCTCTTCCCCCGTGGCATCCGGGCGCGAGGTAAAGACCACGACCGACCCTTCGTCCACGTGTCGAGCATCAGGACCACTCCGGGTCGATCTGGCCGAAAATTCATGCATAAAGATGGGGTCGATGGCTGCGTGTTTGTTGCGGCTGCTTTCGCGACGCTGAGTCGTCCCACTACGTCGGATGACGGGGTTGCTCCTCCTCGTTGTCGTCGTCGTCCTCGCCCTTGTCCTCCCCCTCGTCGTCGTCCAACTCCTCCTCCTCCTCCTCCTCCTCCTCCTCCTCCTCCTCCTCCTCCTCCTCCTCTTCCTCAGCCTTGCGCTCTCACCTGCAGTTGCAAGTGATGATGTCGATCGCGCTCCTGCTCCTCGGGATCCTCCGTCCATCCATTCCTCCTCCTCATTACCATCCCCCAGCTGGACGAGCCGCTTCCCCCTCCTTCTCCTCCCCCTCCCCCTCCTCCTCCTTCTCCTCCTCTTCCTCCTCCATCCCTTCTTTCTTCCCTGCTGCTGCTTTTACTCCTCCGCCGCCTCCCCATCGTTCCTGTTGCTGCTGTACTACTACTGCTACTACTACTGCTACCACCACTACTACTACCACTATTACTACTACTACTACTACTACTGCTACTACTACTACTACTACTACTACTACTACTACTACTACTACTACTACTACTACTACTACTACTACTACTACTACTACTACTACTACTACTACTACTACTACTACTACTACTACTACTACTACTACTACTACGCGGACACGTGCACCACATCACCACGGCTCAACCGCCTTGGGATGAGCGTCCTTGTGGCTGCCTCATTTCCAGTATATAGCGAGCACCTCTTCTGGGTGAAATGGCGGGTCTGACGTGCATGCAGCGGCGGGCGCTTATCCGAGGGCAACTGGTCCCTACGGCCCAGAGTAAAGCGACAGCGGCGGCACAGCAGCACACGGGGCGACCCCAGTACCGCCATCGAGGCCAACGAGCGCAAGTAGGCGCGAGAAGAGGCCAGGATGGCAAGCCAAAGTGGCTAGGCGCACAGTTGACCGTGCGAAGAACGAAGAACTAAGCAACAAGGCCCGCGGCGCGAGGGGGGGCACCACTGTGGGCGTACCCGCGCAAGCTGGCACGGCGGCGCTGCTAAAGCTGGGGCGTAAGCGAGCACGCAGGCGCAGCATCATAGAGAGTGGCAGGCTCGGAATCTCAACGCAGGAACTCACGTAGCCCCCCCCCGAGGGCTCAGAAGTACACGATGCTGGGGGCCTGCAGAGTCTCAGCGCTCAGGCGGACTGGCCTGTCCCCTGCGCAATGGCTGCGGAGACCTGCGACGGCAGCGCCTGCACCTCTCCCCCGAGATCACCACTACCGCAAGCCTGCCCTGGGGGCCCAAAGATCTGGCGCTCGAGATCCTCACCGAGGGCCACGTTCAGGACGGCGGCATTGGGGATCTGCTGCGGGGGCGGGCCAGCCGGCGGCGGCGGCGCCGCGGGGGGCGCCGTCAGCGGCGGCGGCGGCGGGGCCATGATGGCCGCCTGCGGGGCTCCAGCAGGCGGCGGTGGCGGGACCTGGCTGCCGCGGGCCGAGCCAGCGGGGGGGGCACTGGCGGTGCGGACGGGAGCGGCACGCGGGGCGACCCCGGTACCACCCCCGCCGCCCGTGAGGCTGCCCTCCCGGAGGTTGTGGCGGCGCTCATAGGCCTCCAGTTCCGCGCGCGCGGCCGCCAGGCGCTCCTTCTCGGCCTTCTCCCGCTGGTTCTTGCTGTAGCCCGCCCAGGCTGGATCGTTCAGCCCCCAGGCAACCTGCGAGTGCAAGTCGGACCACTCGAACTCAGGCAGGTCGTCCCAGGAGAGCCCGTCCATTAGCACGTAGTGGCCCTCCCACTGCGGCTGCAGCGGAGCGTAGCGCTTAAAGACGGTGCCCACCGCCAGCGGCTCGCCCCTGGGCAGGTGCTTCAGGAGGTCCACAGCGCTGAGCACCGCTACCCCCTCCCTCTTGAGCTTGTCGTAACGCAGCAGGGCCTTCAAGTCGCGGGCGTCCTCCTGAGGGAAGTCCGCGTGCATGTAGTACGCGCGGGGCGGGCTCAGCTCTTCCTCTATCATCTCGATGCAGACGCCGTAGGAGGTCGCGTAGCGCGCGCCACAATGGCAGTACCAGCGCTGGCTGGACTCCCCCGCCGCCTCCTGCGCGCAGGTGAGCAGCTGCGCCCAGCGATCCGAACGGATCACCGAGCAGCATCCCTTGGGATTGCCCCAGGTCTTGCTGGCCGAGCACTGATAGTACATGTTGAACGTGAAGCCCTTGCCACGGTAGAGCTGGTCCGTGTAGTCGCCCATCCGTCGGTAGGCCTCCTGCGCCATGGCGTTGCCCTGGCACTCCTCCTTCCACGCGCGCTTGTGTCCCGGGTGCGCGTCTACGATCTCCGAGGCCTCCAGGAGGCCCTTCTTCAGCCCTGCCACATCAGCCTCTGCCTCCACATCCAGCGCGTCGAGCCACTTCTGAACTCCGCCCTGCGCCGCCGCGCCCTTCATCATGTCCTCCTTCTTCTCCAGGATGGGCCCCATGCCCCCCGGCATGCGGGTGCGCATGGTCTCGAATTTGAGGACACCGTAGGCCCGCGCCATGCGCTTCAGCGATTTCTTGGAGAGGCCGAGCCGCAGCAGGGGCTCGACATCCGCGACCTCCTCCAGTCTTGGCGTCGACCAGCTGGTGCTCCTGGCACTCGGCGTTGTTGTCGAGCAGGGGGTCGCTATCATCGCCGCGGGGAGGGTCTGCGGCGCCAGGTCCGCCCTCGAGGGGTGGAGGTGGCGCGCGGGGCGGCCCCGGCACCACCTCCACCGCCATCGGGCGACCGACCTCCTGCGCCACCGTCTCCGTGGCCGGAGGGGCGCCCACGCTCTCGGGAGCGATGCCCACCCCGACGCCCTCCGTCGCCCTCCGCAGGGCTAGCAAGCCGTCGTTGGAGAGCGCGTAGCCCGCAAGCACGTCCATGCCCTCCTTGATGCGGTCGAAGCTCGCGCGGAACTTTGCCACGCGCTTGGCGGCGTGGGCAATGGAGCCAGCTCCCTTGTTCTGGCGCGCCGCGAGCGTCACAGCCTCGTGCTCGGGGATGCCCTGCGCCGCCGCCACGCAGCGCGAGCACGTGTACAGCTTGTAATGGCCTCGCTCACCCTTCCGCAGCTTGGGGCACTGCGGGTTGTGCTCTGAAGCTTCGCTGTAGCGGCGCATTTCGCCGCGGTTGAGCTCGTCCACGTACTCCGCCATCATGACCTTCCAGTCATCCAGCGCTGCGCACTCACGACGCCAGCCCAGGCGGGCGCTGCGGCGGGAGCCAGTGCGCACCCATGCA
Organism: Prorocentrum cordatum; assembly: GCA_963575745.1. Lineage (NCBI taxonomy): Eukaryota > Dinophyceae > Prorocentrales > Prorocentraceae > Prorocentrum > Prorocentrum cordatum. The sequence goes on along the minus strand of CAUYUJ010015529.1, from coordinate 143,165 downwards.
GTGCACGTAGCCCGCCGCGAGGTAGTCCGCTTGCGTCATCGTCTCAGCGTCCTCGAGCCCAGCGGCCGCGCCGCCGCTCGGCGGGGGGGCTTTGCCGTAGGCGGCCTTGTTGCTGCGACGGCGGCGGCGTTTGCCGCCGCGCCCGCTGAGGGCGCCCGTGGTCGCCGCACTCGGGGCCTCACTGGCGGTCTCATCGTCCATGGGGCGGCAGCCGTCGGCGTCGCTGCGCGCGCCTTGCCCGCCGTGGCCGCTCACAGACTGCCCCCGCAGCTGGAGGTTGTGGGGCGCGAGGGTGATCGCGTCTAACCCGCGGCGCTGCTCCGAGGTGAAGTTGGAGTAGGTGGCCGCCGCCGCCAGGGCCGCCTTCGTCACTGGCACCACCGCCGACGGGGGCATCGCCGAGGGCTCAGCGGGCGCCTTGGCCGTCGCCGTGGGGGCACCGTCAGAGGCACCGTCAGAGGCAGCGGCGCTGGGGGCGGCCCCCGTGCCGCTGCCTCCGTCGGCGCCCTCAGAAGGCGTCGCCGACTCCGTAGGCAGTGTCGGCGCCGTCCGAAAGGTCGCCGCCTCCGACATCACGTCGAACTCCTCGTCCGAGATGTCGCTGCTCTACGACGCGCTCACCTGCTGGCCAGGGCGCGGCGCAGGCCACGCTTTGGGAGTGGGCGCGTCGGCCGCGGTCAAACCGCTGGCCTTCGCGCGCGCCTCGGACTTCGCCTTAGCCTTCGCCGCCAGCGCCTCGCGAAGGGGCGCCGCATCGTGACTGGGCGAGTCGGCATGCGTCACCGCAGGCCACGGCATCGGCGCGGGCTTCGAGAGCATGGGCGCCATCACTTGGTCGGAAGGATGGCGCGGGAGGCGCAGCTCGAGAGATCGCGCGAAGCGAAACTTCAAGAGCCAAACAGCTGCCGAGGGAGGAAGGGGAGGGAGAGAGGCTGTGCACCGAACAAATATGGGGCGGCCGACTGCAAAGGCGGAGCACAAATTAAACAAGGGAACTAAAGGTTGAAACCAGCGGCTCCAGGTGAGCGGAGACCGATCCTTGAGAAAGCTGAAAACGGCCTGACCCCCGTTCGGGGCCCTGGAAGGGCAGTAGAGGGGGAAGGGGGGCGAGGAAAACACGTCGCGGGCGGGCGACAAAGCGGACGGCGGGCCGCCGACGGTCCCAGGACCCGCGGGGCGCCCCCGATCTTGAACGCCTCTTGACGTCTCTTTTGCATGTGGCCTTGCGCTAATGCTGCTGGCGGAACGAAGGCACATCACGGACGGGTTGAGAGAACAGCTCAAGACTATGAGTCCAACGAAGGTGGCATGGCGGGAGCACAACGCGCACAAAACTGGGTAACTGCACAACGCGGCATGTAAAGCTCACATGACAAAGCAAGAGCGCATCGTGCACACTATGAAGGAGCTACACAATACAGTACACACTGCTGACGTGACCAAGGCTTTACAACTGATCAGGGCAGCAAGCGGGCAAGGATGGGGGGACGGAGCAGGGAGCACACGTGTGGGGGGGAGCCACATCTAGTCAAGACCGGACACTCGGGGCGACCCCGGCGCCCAGCCCGACTACGTCTTCCGTCGCCAGGGCGACCTGCTCAGCGATTTGGCCCTGCAGGGCGTTGGCCACAGCCGAGCGCAGGGACGAGCGCGCTGCGGGCCGCTCGGCTTCGGCCAATTCCCCTACGGCGCGGCGCAACCACGTCTCCGCCTCTGCGCCCCAGCGGCCATTGACATCGAGAACAAAGGGCACCAGGCCAAAAAATGGGCATCTACGGTGCTTCACTTTCTCCCTTCGCTGCAGGGGTGCCTGATGCGGCCGCCCCGTCTGGGACGCGGCCACCGCGTCCACCAAGCTGATGTCGAGACACACCCGGCCGTGGAGGCCTTGATGGTGGACGACGTCCAGTGTGGCCGCGCCATGTTCTTCCGTGTGCCACTCTGGGATGACCTGCTCCACCAGGGCGTGATGGCCTACCCCGCGCAACCAGAGCGCCACGGCATCTCGAATGGCGTTGTGGCGGCGCACCGGGCCACCTCCCCGGGGGCAGTTGAGCGCGCGAACGCAGCGGACGTCCACCGCGCGGCCACGCGCCGGGCCGGCCTGCGCCACCGCGCGAGTGGGCGCCGCCGGCCGGTTCTGGCACGTGCACTCGGACTGCAGCAGCGGCAAGTGCATGCGCCTCTTGGCCGCAATGCAGAACGCGTGGTCGGCGAGGGGCGAAACCCCCTCGAAGTTATCCAACCAGGCGCCCGCTGAGCTGCCCGAGGCACTGTGCACCGCCGCCGCCGCCGACGCCGGCAGCGCGGCCAAGAACGTCTTGGTGGCGTGGTCCCGCACATGCTGGGTGTACGTCTTCTGGCCCTTGCCCTTCCGCCCTTCCAAGAGGCCCTGCCAGCGGTCACCCTGGGGGCGACGGCCTCCCGCCAACCGCCCCTGCTCCGCGCCCGCCGCCGAGTGGGCGCGGCCAAGGCCCGGCCACCGCCGCCAGAAGCCAATCGCTGTCGTCTCGCGGAGCTCCTGGGCAGCCGCGCGGATCCCGGCTTCCCAGGACGCCAGGAAGGCAGCGGGGCCGCGCTGTTCGGCGCTGCCGCAGCCCAAACCTCCGTCGCTGACCTTCATGAAGATCTGCTTTCGGGGGGCGGCCGTGACCCCCAGAAGGGCGTTGACGAAGGCGGCCGCTCCGTCATCCACCCGGCGGCCCCTCGCCGCCGCGAACGGATGCGCGCGCTGGATGTGGGCGCAGGTGCCCCTCGACCAGATCCGCACCAACTGGAAGGCGTCAAAGGCAGACAGCCCGTGCGTGCGGAGCGTCAGGAGTTCCCGGAAGTAGCGGTCCTGCTTCTGGAGGAAGGCCTCGCCGCGGGGGAGCGGCATGGAGGCGCCCGGGGCGACCCCGGCACCGCCAGCCGGCGCGAGGCCGCCCGCGTCGAGGTCCTCCGGGGCGGCAAAGTCCGTGAGCGGGACGCCCCGCCAGTCAGCATCCACGTCGTGGTTTGTGTAGGCCAGAGTAGACCCCACCGCCTTGAGCTTCGGGGCGCGGCACTGGGCGTACTCCGCGAACTCAGGCGGCAGGACAGCGTGAGGGTCCGGGGACCAGATCTGGGTCTTGGACATCTTCAGCTTCATCCCATGGGCTTCGATGCGGGCTCGCCAGGCATCCA
>CAUYUJ010015529.1:120000-130000 GCA_963575745.1 Prorocentrum cordatum | reverse complement strand
CAATTACACGGATGATGATGAACCACTCGGATGAAAAAACATGCGGGTCCCATTTGGAAGGATCTCCCGCCTGAAAACTGTTCCAAAACATAACATGCGGGCCCCATACGGAAGGGACTCCCGCCTGAGACTTCTTCACAGTTCACTCACAAACGAGGCTCGCCGCCGGATACTTCCCTCATATTCAGGCATCAAGAGCCCAAACATGACGACGGTTACACGGATGAGGATGATCCGCTCGGATGCAAAAACATAAAATGCGGGCCCCAGAAGGAATGAGCTCCCGCCTGAGACTTCCTCACGCTTCGCTCACAGACGAGGCTCGTCGCCTGATACTTCTCCAATATTCGAGCCTCAGGAACCCGAAAATGACGACAGTTACACGAATGAGGATGACCTGCTCGAAAAACAATGCGGGCTCCATAAAGAGGGGGCTCCCGCCTGAGACTTCCTGACGGTTCACTCGCAGACGAGGTTCCCGCCAGATACTTCCCCCATGTTCAGGCCTCAGGAGCTAGAAAATGACGCCAGTTACACGGATGAGGATGGCCCACTCGGATATATATATATATATATATATATATTATTATATTATATTATTATATATATATATTATATATATATATATATAAAAAAGGAAGCAGAGCGCGCCCACAGGGCCCGAGCAAAGGGGAGGGGGGGCTAGGCTTAAGCTACCCCCCCTCCCTTGAGCCGCCCTTGTTGGAAGCACCCCCCCCCCTCCCCCCTTTTTTTGCAAGGGGGGGGGGGGGGGTTTTGCAGCTAACCCCCCCCTCACCCACCTCTCGACGCACCCCCTTGGGCGCCTCCCCGGAAGCTACCCCCCCCTCCCCCCCTTTCCAAAGGGGGGGGGGTGCTTAAGCTACCCCCCCCTCCCTTGGCGCTGGCCCTGCTGGAAAATACCCCCCCCTCCCCCCCTTTCGTGGCAGCACTGCTGGAAGCTACCTCCCCCCCTCCCCCCCTTTCGTGCAAAGGGGGAGGGGGGCTTGGAAGCTACCCACCCCCCACCCCCCTTTGGCCGCCCCGGAAGCTACCCCCCCCTACCCCCGGGGGGGTGCTTAAGCTACCGCCCCCCTCCCTTGGAGCCGCCCTGCTGGAAGCTCCCACCCCCCTCCCCCCCTTTGTGCCAAAGGGGGGGGGGGCTTGGAAGCTTGCCCCCCCCCCTTGCCCCCTTTGGCCGCCCAGCCCCCGGAGCCTCCGCCCTCCCTTTCGCCGACGATCCAAAATGAACAATCCACGATCGAGGATGGACGATCGACGATCAACGATCGACGATCGAAAATCTCAATCGAATCGCTTGCAATCGATTGCACTCCATTCCACTGCAATCCCCCTCCCCACCTCCCTCCGCTCCCTCCCCTCCCTCCACACCCTTCGTTCCATCTCCTCCCTCCCCTCCCTCTCCTCCCCTCCCTCCCTTCCGTCCTGTCCCTCCCCTGCAATCCAATCGATTGAATCGATTGCAATTCAACCGATTGCAATCCAATCGATTGCAATCCAATGGATTGCAATCGAATCGTTTGCAATGCAATGGATTGCAATCGATTGCAACGCAAAAGTATCTTCAACTCGTCCCGTGCCAACGCCCGGGAACGAACAATTACCCTGGCGACGTACCCAAACCCTGCGCAAACGCGGGGCGCAAATAGTTTAGGACACTTTATAAGGGGGGCGATGACGGAGCGAGGGTTACATATGTCTGCAGACGGAATTCGGGAGACTCGCAGGAAACTGGCTTCAGGACAAGGACTAGATAAAGCTGATTAGTTGCAATCCCTGAGCAACCCTAGCCACTTCGAAAGCGGGGATCTCAGATCGCAGCCCCCAGGGATGGCGAGGTCTAATTTGGGTCCACGCGTGGCGTCACTGTGCTGGGCCCCCCAGCAGGCCTCGAACGTGGCGACAGTTTCACAGATCGCTGCCCCCCAGCGATGGCGAGGTCTAATTTGGGTCCGCGCGTGGCGTCACTGTGCTGGGCCCCCCAGCAGGCCTCGAAAGTGGCGACAGTTTCACAGATCGCAGCCCCCCAGGGATGGCGAGGTCTAATTTGGTCCGCCCGTGGCGTCACTGTGCTGGGCCCCCCAGCAGGCCTCGGAAGTGGCGACAGTTTCACAGATCGCAGCCCCCCCGCAAGCACGACAGGAGGATGGCAGAAGGGAGACGCGACGGGAAGGAGGATGGAGACTCACAACTGCTCTATTCAAAACGACTGGCCAACCAGGAGGGTTGGGAAAATACTAATCCACCGAAAATGCCGAAGTTGAATTTGGAAAACTCCCAGCCCGTCGGGTTGCAGTGTTCGTGTAAGACGGCGGACCAGCTGGGGAGGAGGAGGCGGAGGATGGGGAGCGGAGAGGAGACGGAGGAGGAGGAGAGGAGGATGAGGAGTAGGAGAGGAGGAGGAGGAGGAGGAGGAGGAGGAGAGGGAGGAGGAGGAGGAGAAGGAGGATGGGGAAACGGAAGAGGAGGATCACGAGGAGGAGGAGGAGGAAGAGGAGGATGATGATGATGATGATGATGATGAGGAGGAGGAGGAGGAGGAGGAGGAGGAGGAAGGACAAATGGAGGAGGAGGAGGAGGAGAAAACCGAGGAGGAGGAGGAGGAGGAACGGAACGGAAGGACCCGCGGGGGAGTACGATGATGATGATGATGATGATGATGATGATGATGATGATGATGATGATGATGATGATGATGATGATGATGATGATGATGATGATGATGACGATGATGACTATGAGGAGGATGAGGAGGACGAGGAAGAGGAGGAGGCAAAAGGAAGAAGAGGAGGAGGGAGAGGGGCGGGAATAAATGGAGGCGAAAGGGAGGGCGATGGCTCCGGGAGCTGGGCGGCCAAAGGGGGGAAGGGAGGGGGGGGCTTCAAGCCCCCCCTTTTGCACCAAGGGAGGGAGGGGGGGGGGCTTCCAAAGCCCCCCCCTTTCAAAGCGGGGGTGTGGCTCACCCCAGCTCCATTAAAAGGAGGGAGGGGGGGGGGTAGCTTGGAAGCCCCCTCCCCCCTTTCCGGCCAGGAAAAGGGAGGGGGGGGGGGTAGCTTCCGAAGCCCCCGCCCTTTCAAAGGGGGGGGGGTGGCTCACCCCGGCTCAACTAGAGGGAGGGAGGGGGGGGTAGCTTGGAAGCCCCCCCCCCCTTTCCGAACCACGAAAAGGGGGGGAGGGGGGGGGGCTTCCGAAGCCCCCCCCCCTTTAGCAAGGAAGGGGGGAGGGGGGTAGCTTCAAGCTGGGCCCCCCCTTTGGGCCCCACGAGCGCGCTCTATCATATATATCTATATATATATAACATGCATCGCGGGCCCCATAGGGAGGGGGTTCCCGCCTGAGATCCAAAGGACATGATGCTGAGTGATGAGAGAGAGTGTGTGTGTGTGTGCTGTGCGGCTGAGTATGCTGATGCTGGCGGTGGTGGTGATGCTGTTGATGATGGCGATCGATGGCCGATGGTGATGGTGATCGATGGTAACGACTGAATATAATGATGGTGGTGGTGATGATGACCGGTGGTGATGATGAGCGAAGACGGGGTGAATGCATAAGTGAGGCGGAGAGTGGGAGGAAGGTTCCTGCGTGGAGGGTGTCCAAAGAAAACAACAACTGCATTTTGAACGTGGAGAACAAAACCCTGGCGAATAACCCTGCCGTGCGCCATTGTGAATAACACAATGATTGGTACCGTCTTCGGTGGAGCTCCTTATGGGGCCACGGAACGAGTAAGGGGGGTGCCGAAATGGGTGCGGTGGCGCCATGCGAGCGCAGCCACTGGGGCCTTCGCTGGAGCTCCACATGGGGCCGCGAAGCGTGTGAGGGGTGTGCCGACATGGGCGCGGTGGTGCCATGCGAGCGCAGCCACTGGGGCCATCGGTGGGGCCTCCTATGGGGCCACGAGCCGTGTGAGGGGTGTGCCGAAATGGGTGCGGTGGTGTCATGCGAGCGCAGCCACCTGGGCCTTCGGTGGAGCTCCCAATGGGGCCACAAAGCGTGTGAGGGGTGTGCCGAAATGGGTGCGGTGGTGTCATGCGAGCGCAGCCACTGGGCCTTCGTTGGAGCTACCAATGGTGCCACGAAACGTGTGAGGGGTGTGCCCAAATGGGTGCGGTGATGTCATGCAAGCGCAGCCACTGGGGCCTTCGGCGCAGCTCCCTATGTGGCCACGAAGCGTGTCATGGGTGTGACGAAATGGGTGCGGTGGTGTCATGGGTGCGGGCCGCATTGCAACCGGAACGGCCACTTCACAACCACATGGGGCACTTTTCAACCAGCATGGGTTTTCCCAGCAGGGCATTTTACAACCAGGAAAGCCACTTTATAACCAGGCGAGTAAACACAGATAAGCAACACATGCTTTTCAATATCCGAAACCTCCGCGGAACCACGTCAAGAAAACATTTCACTCTCTGAAGCGTGTTTGTTGTGAAATGGCCCGTCTGAAGCGAAACTCTGCGAAGTGGCGGGCGACGGGAAACGCCTTCTCGGAACGAGAATGTGATGGGAGCTTTTTAGAATTACTGAATAAGGCATACATATTATATATTTTATATATAAACTACGATGCGAGGGGCAACTGGCTGCCGATCGTCGGGGCCAATCGCTTGGCGGATGACGGGAAGCGCCTTCTCAAGGCGTTGGCTCAAGCGTTTCTGGCGTCGTTTCTCGTGTCTGCGGGGTCGCGAGCCCCCACGCAGCATGATCATCTGTCGATGGCGGGACATGTCATGTTTCGTTTCTCTTCTGCGCGCCATCGCTAGCCGAAGTCCACTACGCTGGAGGGCCGAGCGTTCGGTGGCGGCGCGACCACCGCGGAGCTCCGCGTCGCAGGATGACTACTATGACGGGAGCGAGCCAGTGCACAGCATATGGAGCTATCACCGAGCCCACCGTGCTATGCTCGCCAGAAGGCGGGTGTGGCCTGATGTCCACCCTCATGTAGGCCAGGACGTTGCGGCACACTCCAGCTATGTGGTTACGCCTGATGCTCGGAACTGGGATCGCCCCGGCTACACCATCACGCTTTCCCCACGGCTCGAGTCCACGCGGATTGTTTCGCGGTGGGCTGGGACAACTGGCGGGCAGCCAAGCAGTCTGCCAAGGAGCGTGCAGCGGCGGTCCTTGCAGGCAAAGGTGCCAGCAAAGGAGCGGACCCACCGCGTGGGTAGCCTAGTGCCCGACCATTGGGCCAGATGGGTGCACTTCTTGGGCCGCCCGACCTACCACGACATCGAAAAAGAAATTGATGGTGCACAGTGTCCTGGGTCTCGACACTACCCACCGCACGATCAACGACCACCACCTGAAGAAGAGGCTCAGTCGGTTCGGGAGAATGAGACGTCCAAGTGCACCGATAGTCCGCCAGCTACTGCAAGGGGCAGGTACGACCACCCTACGGGTGATAAGGAGGTTGGGAGGGGTGGAGGTGCCGAGCAATGGGCAACAGTGGTGATCGTTCTCCTGACGATGCCAGTGGAGATTTTTTTGTCGGAGGCCTGCTGAAGTCCCTCTTGTCGCCACTGACTAAATCGCTTCAAAATATTGCTCAACGGCTGCCCTTCGGCGGTCGAGACCGATGTACCGCCATCATTGCTCTTTTTCCCTTGCTCAAACAGCGCAAACGGCTGGAAGCCCAGCGAAAGCGTGCCTCATGCAGTCAGAGAATACCTCATTCGCTGTCTCATTCGGTCTCACTTCCGATCTCACAATCGATATCACTATCGACGTCATCATCATCATCAACATCAACATCATCATCATCGCCATCATCAACATCATCTCATCATCATCAGTACCATCATCATCATAATCATCCTCATAATCATCACCCACATTATCATCGGGACACCGACGGGACACCGACGGGACACCGGCGGGACACCGGCGGGACACCGCGCGCCACCGGCCGCCCAGCGGAGAATCATTTGGTCCGGCCGCGCCTCAGCCACAGGAGACTTTCTTCTCGCCCGCCAACGCAGCTTCGCCTCGCCCGCACGGCACGCACGAACACGAAACCGATATCAATTTCCCGGTAGGGGGGCTCTCCGTTCCACTTCGACCTCACCCCCCAACCTCCGATTTGTATCACTACTGAAACTAGAACCGCTACTACGGCGACCATTAATACTACCAGTGCTACAGCTACTCCTGATACTACGCAGATTACAACTACTGGTGCTACTACTACAACTACTACTACTACCACTATCACAACAACAACTACTACTACTACTACTACTACTACTACGACTACGACGACTACGACTACGACGACGACTACTACGGCTACTACGACTACTACTAGTATAACTACGACCACTACGACTACTGCTACCACTACTACGACTACTGCTACTACGATTACTATGACTACGACTACGACTACGACTACGACTACGACTACTACTACTACTACTACTACTACTACTACTACTACTACTACTACTACTACTACTACTACCACGACTACAAGCACTACTGTTACTACTACTACGAAGAAAACTACTACGACTACGACTACGACTACGGCTACGGCTGCGGCTACGACTACGACTACTACTACTACTACTACTACTACTACTACTACTACTACTACTACTACTGCTACCACTACGGCTACTACGGCTACTACTATTACTACTAGCACGACTACTACTACTACTACTACTACTACTACTACCACTACTACTACTACTACTACTGCCACTACTACTACTACTACTACTACTACTACTACTACTACTACTACGTCTACGAATGCTACGGCTACGGCTACGATCACCACTGCGACTGCGACCACGACTACGAGTAGGACTGGTACTGGTACTACAAATAATACGAGTAGGGTGGCTACTACTACTACTACTACTACTACTACTACTACTACCACTACTACTACTACTACTACTACTACTACTACTATTACTACTACTACTACTACTACTGCTACTATTACTTGTACGATTACTTCTACTACTACTACTACGACGGCTACTACTACTGTTACAACTACCAGGACTAGTATAGATACTACTACCACTACAACTGAAACCACATTGGCTATTACTACGACGACTACGACAGCTACTTCTACTATGTCACTAATCCTACGATTCTTTGTCTTACAACAACTACGGCTACTACTACTACTACTACTACTACTACTACTACTACTACTATTACGTTGACTGTCCCCACTAGTACGACGGCTACTACTAAATTGAACAGTACTACTACTACTAGAACTACTAGAACTACTACTACTACTACTACTACTACTACTACTACTACTACTACTACTACTACTACTACTACTACTACTACTACGACTACTACTACTACTACTACGACTACTACTACTACTACTACGACTACTACGACTACTACTACGACCACGACTACGACCACTACTACTAATACTGCGGCTAATGCTGCTCCTGCCGCATCTATGTCGACAGCTTTCCCTACTACGACTACTACTACTACTACTACTACTACTACTACTCCTACTACGAATACTAAGACTAATGCTACTACGACTACGGCTACGCCCACGACTGCGACTACTACTACTACTACTACTACTACTACTACTACGACTACTACTACTACTACTACTACTAAGCCTACTACTACTACTACTACTACTACGGCTAGTACACATACTACTACGACTACAACACCAACTACTACTACTACTATTACTACTACTACTTCTAGTACGACAACTGCTACTACGACTACGACTACGGCTACTACTACGACGACAGTTACTACTACTACTACTACTACTACTACTACTACTACTTCTACTACTACTACGGAGACTACCACGACTACTCCTATTACGACAACGACTACTACTACTACTACTACTGCCACTACTTCTACTGCCGCTAGTACTTCTACTACTACTACTACCACTACTACTACTACTACTACTAATACTACTACTATTACTATGACTACGGCCACAAATTCCACGACTACGCCTACTACCACTACAACTACTACCAATACTAGTACTACTACTACGGCTACTACTACAACGACTACTACTACAACTACTACTACTACTACTACTACTATCACTGCCTTTACTTCAACCGCCACTGCAACTATTCCGACTACTACTACTACTACTTCTACTACTACTACTACTACGACTACTACTACGACTACTACGCACTACAACTCATACTACTACTTCCCTTACTACTACTACGGCTACTACTACTACTACTACTACTACTACTACTACGGCTATTGAAACTAATATGGTTACTACTACTACTACTACTACTACTACTACGACGACGACTACTACTACTACTACTACTACTACTACGACTACTACTACAGCTACGGCTACCACTATTAAAACTAATATGTTTGTTACGACTACTACTGCTAGCAATACTACCACTACTACTACTCCTAATACTACTACGGCTACTACTACTACTACTACTACTACTACTACGACTACTACGACTACTACTACTACTACTACTACTACTACTACTACTACTGCTACTACGAATACTTACACTACTACTTGTTTTGGTAATATTACAAAAAAGCAGAATCAACTACACCTACGACTACGACTACGACTACGACTACGATTACGTCCACGACGAATACTACTTCTTCTCCGTCTTCTACTACTACTACTACGACTACTACTAATACTGCCACTACTACTTCTACTACCCAGATTACAAAGAAGCATAACACACTACACCTACGACTACGACTACGACTGCGATTACGCCTACGACTACGACTACGACTGCTACTGCTACTACCACTACTACTACTACTACTACTACTACTACTACTACTACTGCTACTCGTACTGCGCCTACTACAAACAGTCCGCTTACCACTACGAGCACAACAACGACTACGACTACGACTGCTACTAGTACTACTACGACTCGGACCACGACTGCGACTACTACTAGTACTACTAGTACTATACTACTACTACTACTACTACTACTACTACTACTACTGCTGCTACTACTACTACTACTACTAATACTGCTCATACTAGCACTACTACTACTACTACTACTACTACTACTACTCATACTACCACTGCGACGAGTACTACTATAACTACTACTACTACTAATACTACTGATGCTACTGCTACTACTACTACTACTACTACTACTACTACTACGACGACTACTACTACTCCTACGGCTGATACGACGACGACCTTGACTCCTTCTTCGGCTACGATTACGGCTTCGACTACGCCTACTACGACTACGACCACGACTACTACTACTACTACTACTACTACTACTACTGCTACTACTACTACTATGACGACTACTATTACTGCTACTCTTTCTACTGCTACGCCTAATACTTCTAGCACTATTCGTGCTACTACTACTACTACTACTACTACTACTACTACTACTACTACCAGCACGACTACTACGACTACTACTGCTACTACTACTCGTACCACTTCTACTACTACTACTACAACATCTACTGCGTACTATTACTACTGCTACGACTACCACCATTACCACCACTACTACTACTACTACTACTACTACTACTAGTACTGCAACTACTACTACTACTAATGCTACTACTTCTACTTCTACTTCTACTTATACTTCTACTTCTACTTATACTTCTATTTCTACTTCTACTACTACTACTACTAATACTACTACCTACTACCTACTACTACTACTACTACTACTACTACTACTACTACTCTTAATATTACTACAAGGACGACAGCGACGACGACGACGACTACGACTACAATTACGACTCCGACTAATACTACTACTTCTTCTTCTACTACTAGTACTACTACAACTACTACTACTACTACTATGCAGACTACTAGTGCTGCTACTGCTACTGATATCTTCACTCTACTTCTGCTGCTACTACTACTACTACTACTACTACTACTCCGACTAATATTATTATTATT
>CAUYUJ010015529.1:22500-117500 GCA_963575745.1 Prorocentrum cordatum | reverse complement strand
CTGCATTATGCTGTGATATGCTATGATATGCTACGCTATGCTGTGCTGTGCGATGCTATGATATACCATGCTATGATCAGCTATGATATGTCATGATGTGCTGTGCTATGCTAAGCTATGATGTGATATGCTATGCTAAGCTATGTTATACTATGCGATGCTAAGCTGCGCTATGCTATGCTATGATATGATATGCTATGATACGCTATGTTATGCTCTGATGTGCTCCGCTATGCTAAAGCTCAGCGAAGCTAAGATTAAGGTAAGCTAAGCTAAGATAGCCCTGGGTTAAGCTGAAGCTAAGATAAGCTAAAAGTAAGTTCAGCAAGATGAGATAAGCAACGCTAAACTAAGGGGGCGCACCTGGGGGAAATGCGGGGCGGATGCCGGGGGGAACCGCCCGGGGCGCGTTCCACTGCCCGGCCCTTTAAGCCCAGAGGGTAAGAACCCTTCTAGGCAGAGCCTAGGTAGGGAACAAAACCGAACAGGGTAAGGCTCAGCAGCTCGCGTCCACAGTTTGCCCGAGTTTCTGTCACTTCTGGTGAGCACGATGTGTCGTTTCTCTGTAAAACAGCACACGCCCGAACACCCCCGGCAGAGACTCGGGAGCTTGATTCTAGAACCTGATCCCCAGACCTGAACCCGAGTACGCTTGCGCCACCTACAACCGAAGACGCAGTAGTCCACAACACAGGCACGCGAATCCTGCCTCCTGCACAGGCGCGCAAGCTGAGGAACCTGCCACATCCAACTCGTACTCGCGTTCTCAAAGGCCACGGGGGTCTGGAGGCGGCAGCGCGTTCGGATCAGTGAAAGAATAAACTTGAGCTGCGAATTTCCCTGGCGACAAGCTTGGAGGAACCGCCCTTCGAGGTTCGGGAGACCCCAAAGGTGGGCTGAATTTCTAAGGCGGCACCAGCTGGGCCCTGGAGGTCCGTGCCGCGCTTGAGACCAGGAACAGCGGGGCGTGCCCATCCAGAGACCAAGGGCGACCCCCCAAGTGACACAGCCCCTCACGATCTTCTGGACAAAGGCCCGGTCTAGATCGAACCAGTGCCGCCGAAGGATATCTACAGAGATTACCCCGAATCCAAAGCCACGCGTGGCCCTTGATAGGCTGGCTTGCCCGGCGTCTAATTCAAGGGAAACCTGCCTTCTAAAAACCGAGGAGCCAGAAAGGGCTTGCCTCAAAACTCGTCGCATCCTGATTCGAACCTGGTCGTCGCTCAGCCGACCTTTCAGACGACGCGGTGGCATCGGTGGCGGGGCCTCGCGGCCCATGAAGCTCTCGTGGAGGCGGGCGGCCACGCGCCGCTCGAACTCGAGCGCGCTGGCCGGCGCCCTGCGCGAGGCGTCGCCGCGCCTCAGGCCTCAGACTGTCAGGCCCGGGCCCTCGAGACCGAGGGCCTCCGCGGACGCCAGTTTCTGCCTGAACAAGTCGTTCCGCGGAAAACTCCTGATCCGATCGTTCGGGGACTTGCGCGTCGCCCTGAGGACGGCCAGGCATTCGTGCACGTACGGGATGCCGTCGAGCACTGTGCTCTCGTCGAAGGCACCCACCTTCGTCGGGGCCCCCAGCTCCCTCGACCCCAGTCGCAGGGCCCACGTCTGCTGCCCGACGCTGGCGCCCGTCCCCGGCAGGATCCGCTGCAGGCTCGCGATGGCGTCGCACTTCTCCAACCGGTGGTAGCTGTGGAACGCCGGCAGGGGCGCGATGGCGTGCTCCAGCAGCCCACTCGCGACCACGTACCCCGCCAGCGCAGCAGCTAGCAACCGCGGTGCAGGCATCCTGGTGGTGCGCGGCACCACCTCGCTCCAGCCCGCCAGCGCCTGCGCCGCGCGGGGGGGTCTCTGGGCGCCGTGCCGGCCGGCCTCTGGGTAGAAGAACCTCACCGCTGCCAGGGTATTGCTGGCTACGTCGCTCAGGCAGCCCAGGAAGAAGAGGCGGTCCCTGTGCTCCACCAAGGCCTGATCGAGCTCCCCAACGGCCGCCCACGTCGCGGACGTCTGGACGGCCCAGGCGAAGAAGATCACCAACCGCTTCTGGTAGTCGGTGAACGTTGCCTTGGCCACCGACCGAGACCCTCGGAAGGTGGGCGGGAACGAGCCCGGGGGGGCTCCATATTTGCTGATGGCGGATGGCATCGGGTCCTTCGCGCGGCTGCAGCCACTGCCGACCGCGTTGCTCCCAGCATCTCCGTCCAGGCCACCGCCGCCGGCCTCGGCGAGGTCGTCTCGCACGGGTGGGGCCTTGCCGAGGGGCGGGAAGCATGGCACGGCTGGAAGGTCAGCCCCAGCAGCACCAGCAGCCAGACCAGGGGGCCCGTCCACCTCGTCTTGCGACTTGAGGAAGTAGAGTCCTCTCGAAGGGTTGTCGGCCGGGTTCCTTTCAGACGGGGCCCAGCGAACGCGCGCCTGAATGTCACAAGCGAGAGTGGGCGCCGAAATCTCCCTGAGGATATCTCGTAGCTGGAACGCGGCCGGGCGACCCTTCCCAGCCGCGAGGGCCAGGCCGAGGTTGTCGACCAAGAGCAGTAGACGATGGCCGAAGGCCCCTCGATCGCGAAGGAGGTGGCGAAGCGAGTCGGACAGAGCGAGCCCCTCAAGCCGAAGAATGTTCGCCGGGCCCCGCCACTGAAGGGACTCGACGATGCGCCAGGCCTTGGGGCAAGTGAAGTTCTTGTCTATCATGTCGAACGCCCTGGCGTGCTCCTCGGCCTGCTTCAAGCTGTCCGGCAAGTCGTCCTGGACCAGCGCGTCGCCCAGCCTCTCGGCCTCCCCGTCGAAGGCGTGCGCGCGGGCAGCGGTCGCCCCCTGGCGATGCCTCCGCCGCTCGGCAGTGCGGCCCCAGCGAGCCACCACCTCCGCCGGCGCGATCCGCTCGCAGACCCCACAGCCCCAATGCGAGGCGTCGCTGGCCGTCACCTTGCCGTGCCAGCTGCGGTTGGTGTGCGCGACCGTCATGGGGAGAAGGTTCCTGACGTGCTCCAGCTCCTCCTTCACGGAGGTCCACAGAGTGCCAGTCTCGCTCCCCGGCATCTCGATGAAGGGGTAGACGGAGCTGAAGATCGACAGCGTGGACCTCTGAACCGCCATGATCCACGCGGCGCGTCCCACGACTATCTCCAGCACGTGTCCGGAGCAAGAGCCACGCCTCAGCAGCTCATCGATGGCGAGCCGAAGCCGCCACATCCGCCTTGTGGAGATCTCGATCCCGCGCCCCTTGCCGTCGAAGCTGAGGCTCAGAGTCCGTCTGGCACGCGGCCCCGTCGGTCTCCTCGTGGATGACGAACCCCTGGGCCCTCAGCGCGGAGGCGACCGACTGCCCGCCAGCCGCGACTCGCTCGAGGCCCCCCCATCACCATGTAGTTGTCCACATAGCCTGCAGCAGCCAGCGGCCTCGAAGGCCCCAGCGGCGTCGCGGCCTCGCGGTCCTTCACAAGAGCGCCTGGGCCACGCCCGCCCCGGGAGATGCCCTCCTCGGTCACCAGCTGGCAGAGGTGCAGCGCCCAGCTCCACCCCATGGGCAGCACGGTCAGCACCGGCGTGTACATAGCGGCGCCTGCAGAGCCTCGAAGACCCGCTGCGCCACCTCGCGCGCTGGGGAGCCTGAAACTCGAGTCGAGCTTCTCGGGCACCTCGATGGCGTAGAACGCGTTCTGGATGTCACCCGAGCTGCACCGCACCACGTCGCACTGGTGGGTCTCCATCCTGGCGAGCGCCCGAGCTGATGGCAAATGGGTTGACAGGGGGCGCCTCGAAGTCGCAATTGGCGAGGCGGGTGTCGAAAATGACCCTCTGCTGGCCGGACTTCTTCCGGGCGAAAAACACGCCGACCGTCGCTCTCCCCCCCCGAGGTCGGCGCAGGGAACCAATCTGGCCATGCCGCGGCTGACCAGCTCTTTCACGAAATCTCCGCACACTCGTTGGTCCCGGAGCGCAGGGTCAAGACAAGGACGTAGACGCCCGAGCTCAGACAGAGGGGCAGCCGCTGCAGCTGGAGGTCTTTGCACATTGGCCGTCAAGTCATTCAACCACGAAGGGTGCGCGGCTGGGAGCGCAGTGCCGAGCGGCGCAGGCCGGGCCCCCACGGCCGGCCAGGACGCGGCGTCCTTGATGTAGGATACGACGGTAATCGAGCACCGGCCGCACATGGCAGCGCTCCCGCGGAGCTCACGAAGGCCCCCGCGGCGGCGGAGGTTGGTCCACCTGGTGGGGCAGGCGCCCACGGCGCAGCAGGTGCGAGCCACGTGCTCGAGGACAGCGCACTGGGCCGCGCTGGGCAAACCAAAGGCCTCCGACCCGCGCCCAGAGAGGGCGTTCAAAGAAGTGAGGCCGTCGTTGGCCCACTCCAGGGAGCGTCGACGGCGCTGGCCACGGCGAGCGACAGCGCGACAGCAACGACCAGCAGGTTCAGGAAGAGGAAGGAGGGGCAAAGGGAAGACGCCCCGCTGGCGCATCTCCCCCTCGTGGCCGAAAATCATAAGGCCCACGCGCCCCGGGCCGAGGAGCGGCAGGCAGCCGAGATCGCGGGAGACCAAAGAGAGATCACTCCCCCTCCTTGCCGTCCTTGCCGCCCTTTGGCTTCTGCTTGGGCCGAGCGAGCGTCCTCTCCTCTCTGGATTTCCTCCTTTCCTTGGCCAAGGCATTCTCGCGCAAGATCTCCTCGCTGATCCAAGTAGACAGCTCGGGCGCCACCATGAGCCCGCGCGCGCTGCCCATCCCGGTGAAGTAGAACTCCTCGTCCCGGATGCCGCTGCCGTCTCGAGTCGTGCCAGGTAGCCGATCCTTGCGGCGTTTCTCACGCAGTTGAAGTTGACGAGCGACGAGCTCAAGGCTGGCCAGGTTCGACACGTCCAGTTGGTCGTAGCACAACGCCGTCTCAAAGATCTATGAGAACTCCAGGCGGTTGGAGACCACGGCGCCCTCCAATCCAAGACGAAGGGCCGACCTCCACTGCGCATGATGGGAGAGGGCGCTGCCGCCGTTCTCCAGCGTGAAGACTGCGACCCAAGACACCGTCCGCGGTCCAGGGACCACCCAGCCTGCCCAAGTAACAGCGCGGAGGAGGCCGACCGCCGTGGCGAAGGAACGGTGCCGCTTCCCATTGATATCGTAGGCGACGACGAGCGTGCGCTGTCCTCCACGCCGGCGTCCACCCCGGCGGCGCCGCCCGCTCCTGCCTGGCCCAGCGCCGGGCCAGCCAAGGCCGCGGCCAGGGCGGTTCCCCCGCCTCCCGCGGCGGCTGGATCGGCAGCAGCCGCGGCTGGCGGATCCTGCGCGCCTCCGCCACCTGCCGCGCCCGCGGCGCCCCCCGCGCCAGCGACCAGCCCCGCCAGGCCGCCCTGCGCCCCACCTGCGAGCGCGAGGCCCCCAGCCGGGGGACCCGCGGCGGCGGGTGGGGCGGCTCCGGCGGCGGCCACAGGCCCCGCCTGCACGACAGCGGTGACCGCTCCAAGAGCAGCATCGTGCCCAGCAAGCATGTGCCCAGCCTGCTGCATGAAAACGTGCATCTCGGCGGCGGTCGGGCACGTGGCGAACTCGTAGCGCCGCAGGGCCACTGCCGCCGCCGCAGGGACCACCCTGCCATCGCTCCTGAAGAGGAGTGCACCTGGAAGCTTCCGGTACCAGTGACGCACACCATCATTGTCTTCAGTGAAGAACTCGACAAAGATGTCATGACCTAGAGAAACCACAGCAGCGTGATGAGCATCCACCTGAGATACCCCGAGGACGATCCGAAAGTGCAGCAACGGAGCTCCAGCCAAATCATACTCGAGCAAAGCCTCATCGCCAATGTTCATTGCCTGACCGCCGGCGTGATGAACCCGCGTCCGCCTGGCACACGCCGATCACCGGCGTGCGGCCTTGACCCGCCCTCCGAGGCGTCCACAAGAGCTGACACGCACGCGGGTCGGCGCAGCCACTAGCCTCGCCAGCACCGCCGGGGCCCGGGCCACGCCGAGCCGGCAGAGCTCCCACACGAAGAACGTGAGAAGAGGCCGAACGAGACCTCGACGTCCCAATTGAACTCCACCTTGGCCGGCTCCTGCAAGGGTCAGGGCAGGCGGCCAGGTGCACTGGCGGGCAGGCCGGAAGGCACGCCTCCAGCTCCGCGCACAGCTCCTGGGCCAGCGCGGGGGTGGGCGGCGCGGCGGCCGCCGGTGAGCCCCGCGCTGGCGGGTCGGGCGCTGGAGCCGCAGGCGCCCGCGCCTGAGGTGGGGCGCTCGGAGCCCAAGAGGCGGCCCAAAGCTGGCCGACCCAGGCGGATCCCACGTGGAAGGCCAGGAGCACCGCGCACTGGCCCGCCGCACGCATCCAGGCCCTGGACGCATTGAAAAGGCTTGAGCCGGGGCAGTTTCGGAGACACTGCGCGGCCTTCAAACGCTCTACGATTACTGTTCTAGAACTGCCCATCATCATTTTCATCGTCATCGTCATCATCATCATCATCATCATCATCATCACCATCATCATTATCACCGCCAGCATCATCATCATCATCATCATCATCATCATCCTCATCATCAACATCTCCGTCATCAACAACATCATCATCATCATCAGCATCATCACCAGCATCACTATCATCATGAGCATCATCATCAGCATCATAATCATCACCATGGCCATCATCATCAGCAGCAGCAGGATCGTCATCATAGCCATCACCATCACCATCATCGTCGTCAGCCTCGTAATAAGCATCGTCACCATCACCATCACCATCACCATCATCATCAATGGCGACAGCATAATCATAATTATAATCATCACCGCCATCATAATCACCATCATAATCATAATCCTCTTCATCATCCTCATCCTCATCAGCATCATCGTCATCATCATCACCACCACCGTCACCATCATCGTTATCACCATACTCCTCATCATCACCATCATCAGTATCGCCGCCATCATCATCATCATCATCATCATCATCATCATCCTCATCATCATCTCCGTCATCAACAACATCATTATCAGCATCATCATCAGCATCACCATCATCATGAGCATCATCATCAGCATCATAATCATCACCATGGCCATCATCATCAGCAGCAGCAGCAGCATCGTCATCATAGCCATTACCAGCACCACCACCACTACCATCGCCAGCATCATCACCATCACTCATCAGCATTCACAAGAATCGTCATCACGCTCATCGTTTGTCCTCATCGTCTTCTTCATCACACCCATCATCACCTTCGTCATCATCGGAATTGCGCGCGTTGGTACCAGGGTGGCGCCGCCCTCCCTCGTCCTCCTCCCCCTCCTCCTCATTGCGCTTACGCTGCCCCTTTAGGCATGGCAGCCAAGGGCACCAATGGGCCTACCGCACCGCGGAGGCAGGGTCGATCCGGGGCGGTGCTGGCCAATGCTTTCACGAAGGCGAAATATGTTCGGCCTTTGAGCTGGGGACACGCTGACCTGGCCCGCTCCCAAGGATCTTGTGTCACGGGACCGGTCTCGTTGCCTGCATTCGGGTCCAAGGGCCAGCGCCTCTTGCCTCGGGGGCTAGGCCCAAGCCTGCGGCTCCCTCCCCCTTCCCCCTCCTCTCGCCTTCCTCTCCCTTCTCTCACCCTCCCCCTCTGCCGTTCTGGGCCACCCTTCGGGGTGGGGTTAACACAGGCATGCGCTGCCCCAAGATCCCGCGGGCCAACTTGGCCGGGGGGAGCATGGGCACACGCAGCCGACGCTCGTGATGCTCCCCGCGCTCTTCGTGCCGAGCTCCTCCGCCTCCCCCCGCGCCGGCCAGGGTGGTCAACTTCTTTGTGATGTGTCGCCGCGCCGTTTGTTCTCGACGCGCCCAAGTGGACGCCGCCGACACTGAGGCAAACCCACGGCAAACCCTGCGTCCCGCGCCCCAAGTACTTAGACGAAGCCGGCACCGCGGCAAACCCCATGGCAAGCCTACCGCGCCCGAGGCGGAGTTTGGCCTTGTGGCCGCAGCGCCCTCCCCAAGACGGACGGCCGCGCGTCGGAACAAACGGCGCGGCGATATTTTCTTCAGGGGTGCATTCATGACCAGCGCGGTGACCCGCGAGGACGGAAGCCGGTCGTCGGTCCCCCCGGCCAGCAGCGACCCAGCAGCCGAGCTCTCAGGTGCATGAAGCGAGGAGGCGCGCGCCCGCCCTGGAAGGGCTCGCGTGGCTGGGGGGCGGGTCGACGTCGTGGAGAGATCCAGAGATCCCGGCGTGTGAGCTCTGGGGAGGCCAGTGGAGGGAGGGGAGAGAGAGAGCTGGGCCGAAGGAGGAGATGGGGAGTGGTGGAAGGCGAAGGGGGTGGGGGGAGGGGGGCTGAAGGAAGGGAGGGCCCTTGGGGGCGCCCTCTCCCGCGTCCGAGAGGCTCTTCCGTGGCTCGCGGGCTGGGGCGCTGAAGCGCCGCGAGCCTCTGGTGTCCGGCCCCGGTCTCAAGTACCACCCCGTTGCCCTTCGGGACCGAGCCGCGCGGGGCAGCGTGCGGCGCGGCGCGCGTGAGTGCAATTCCGTGAGTGCTCCTCCACTCCTTCTCCTTCTCCTCCCCCACTCCTCCCCTTTTGCTCCTCCTCCTCCTCCTCCTCCTCCTCCTCCTCCTCCTCCTCCTCCTTTTACGTTAGACCAACCTGAGCGTTACTCCTCCTCCTCTTTCTCCTCCTCCTCCCATCCTCCTCCTATTCCTCCTCCTGCTTCTCGTTG
Source organism: Prorocentrum cordatum (assembly GCA_963575745.1). Classification (NCBI taxonomy): domain Eukaryota; class Dinophyceae; order Prorocentrales; family Prorocentraceae; genus Prorocentrum; species Prorocentrum cordatum. The sequence goes on along the minus strand of CAUYUJ010015529.1, from coordinate 108,813 downwards.
CCGCCGTCGTCGTCGTAGTCGTCGTCGTCGTCATCGTCAACGTCGACATCATCATGATCCACCGGCCCCCTTGCGGGGCCATCAGGCTGCGAGGATTATGGTTGCTGCTCCCTGCACCAGTTCCAGCTTCCAGTTTCCATTGTTACAATACTGGTTTCTGCTTCCTACTGTAAATTGTTACTGTCCGCGCGAGGGGGGGGAGCCGAAAAGGGCCCTGGTTAGCGTCCCCCGCGAAGGTTCTCAGAATTCCTGGGGGGGCGTGGGACACGTGAAAATACTTGGGATTCGTGCCCCCGAAGTTATAATCCCTCGTAAATTCGTGCCCCCGAGGCAACGATCCCTTGTAGAATACGCCATCCTCGCGCTTCGAGGCCACGATTCCTTTTAATTTACGCCACACTTGCGTCTCCGAGGCCACGACCCCTTCGCAAATTACGCAGCATTCCCGCCCTCGGGGCCACGATCCCTCGCAATTTACGCCACATTCGCGCCCCCGAGGCCAGAATCCTTTTGTAAATTATGCAAAAATCGCTCCCCCGAAGCGACGAACCTTCGTACATTGCGCAGCGGGCGCGCCCCCGAGGCCACGAATCCGCCCCGTGGAGGCTGCCGAAAAGGCGCACCCCCTCTCCAGAGCAGAAAAACGTCAATTTTCTGTATTGGGATCTGTGCTCCACTGGTATTGTTTTGCCCCCCAACCGTTTCTTGAAAATTCAGCGGTGGGCTCCACACTCGCGCCCCCCAGGCCACGATCCCTCGTAAATTACACCACGTTCTCGCCCCCGAGGCCACGACCCCTCGTCAATTACATCAAATTGGCGCCCCCGAGGCCACGACCCTTTTTGTAAATTACACCACATTCGCGCCCCCGACGCCAGAACCCCTTCGAAAATTACCCCACATTCGCGCCCCCGAGGCCACGATCCTTTGTAAATTAGCCCGCGTTCGCGCCACCGACGCCAGAAGCCATTGCAAATTACACCACGTTCGCGCCCCCGACGCGACGAACCCTTGTAAATTGCGCCGCGGGCGCGCCCCCGAGGCCACGAATCCGCCACGTGGAGGCTGCCGAAAAGGCGCCCCCCCTCTCCAGAGCAGAAAAACGACAATTTTCTAGATTGGTGTATGTGCTCCGCTGGTATTGTTTTGCCCCCTCCCGCCGTTTCTTGAAAATTCAGCGGTGGGCTTCACGCTCGCGCCCCCCAGGCCACGATCCCCCGTAAATTACACCACGTTCGCGCCCCCGAGGCCACGACCCCTCGCAAATTACACCACATTCGCGCACCCGAGGCCACGACCTCTTGCAAATTACGCCACATGAGCGCCTCCGAAGCCACGATCCCTTGTAAATTACGCCGCAGTCGCGCCCCCGAGGCCACGCGATCCCGAGTGAATTACGCTAAATTCGCGCCCCCCAGGCCACGATCCCATGTACATTATGCCTCGTTCGCGCCCTCGATGCCACGATCCCTCGTAAATTACGCTGGATGCGCACCCCCAGGCTACGAATCCACCTCACGGAGGCTGCCCAAAGGCGACACTCCTTCTCCTGAACAGGAAAACTGCAATGTCCCCAAATGAACAACTGGAGGAAAATACTTTAAGACGACAACAAAGCGTTCAATAATGATTTCAGAATCTCAATCTGTTTTGCCCATCGCCAGCCGCCCTAGCATGACGTTCCCGAGTGTCATCAAGACAAGACTGTGCCCAGACATCCCAATATAGCTCTGATGTATCCCATTCTGATAGAGAGGGGGCCGGCGGCAGGGGGCGAAGCCTTTACGGATCACCACCACCACCACCATCATCATCATCATCATCACCATCATCATCATCGTCATCATCATCACCATCATCATCAGCAGCATCACCATCATCATCCTCATAATCATCATCATCATCAGCATCACCATCGTCACCAACATCATCATCATCATCAACATCATCATCCACATCATCATCATCATCATCACCATCATCATCATCATCATCATCATCATCATCATCATCATCATCATCATCATCATCATCATCATTATCATCATCGCCATCGTCATCGTCATCATCATCATCATCATCATAATCCGCCGGCCCTCTTGTGGGGCCACCAGGCTGTAGGCCGAAGGTTCGCAGTTTCCTGTACCAGTTGCAACTTCCAGTCTCCACTGTTACAGTTCTGCTTCTTGCTGCTTACTGTTCCTTGTTGGTGGACTGCGCGAAGGGGGGGAGGCCCAAACGGGCAGAATTGGCACGTTGTCTGAATTGCTGGGGTGGATGAAAATTTACACCCCTCACGCAGATCGGCGGGGTCAGGGTCCAAAAACACATGGGATTTGCCACATTTCTGAAATTCGGCGGCACCCCTCACGCAGATCGGCGGGGTCAGGGTCCAAAAACACATGGGATTTGCCACATTTCTGAAATTCGGCGGCACCCCTCACGCAGATCGGCGAGGTCAGGGTCCAAAAACACATGGGATTTGCCGCATTTCTGAAATTCGGTGGCACCCCTCACGCAGATCGCGGGGGTCAGGGTCCGAAAACCCAAGGGATCCTGAACATTTCTAACAATTGGGTGGCACCCCTCACGCGGATCGACACAGTCAGGGTCCAAAAACACATGGGATTTGCCACATTTCTGAAATTTGGCGGCACCCCTCACGCAGATCGGCGAGGTCCGGGTCCAAAAACTCATGGGATTTGCCGCATTTCTGAAATTCGGTGGCACCCCTGACGCAGATCCGTAGGGTCAGGGTCGAAAAACAAACAGGTCCCGACACTGCTTCACGGCGGCGCCCAGACCTCATGATTTACCTTTTGCATCCCCCATTATTCGAGACAGGGGGCCGGCAGCATGGGGCGAAGCCCTTACGGATCATCAGTATCATCATCGTCATCGTCATCATAATCATCCATCACCATCATCATCTTCATCATCACCACCGCCATCATCATCGAGAGCAGCATAATCGTCATCATCATGACCATCACAAACACCATCACCATGCTCATAACCTGCATCATCAACATCATCATCGTCATAATCATAGTCTTCACCATCATCACGATAATCTCCATCGTCGAAACATCATCATGATCAGCAGCATCGGCACCATGATCCTGATCCTCAGCTTCATCTTCACCATCACCATCGTTGTCCTCGTCGTCATCTTGGTCGTCGACGTCATAGTCGTCCACGTCTTGCTCATCAGCATCGTCATAATCACCGGCATCATCACCATCACAATCATTATCATCGTCATCGCCAACATCGTCATCATCAGCATCATCAGCATCATAATAACCATCACCACCATCATAATCAGCATCATCGTCAGCATCATCAGTATCATCGTCATCATCATCATCAGCATCAGAATCACAATCATAATCATCATCATCGCAAATCTCATTATGATCATGACCAGGACCCCCATCACCAAACACAAAATCAGTATCATCGTCGACATTTCATTATCCCCGCGATCCTTCGCGTAATTCAGAACCACCTTCCCATCATCTTCGTCGGAGCAGAGCAGTTGATCCGTTCAGGCCCCAAGGGCCCATTGGAGCGGGATGCAGCGAGGCATCCTTGGTTGGAAACAAGATCGAGCAGAGTCCTGAGTAGGGGATTGCTGGTGGTAGTGGGCGATTGGCAAGTTTAGTGGCTAGAGCCGTAATTCGGGATTCCTTTCGCACAACAGGCTTTGAAAGCTATTCTGGCTCGGAACGTCCTCCCATCCCCTTAGTAGTGGCTCCAAAGAGAGCTCAACGTCAGGGGAAGGGTACCAATAAAGGCCGAAATGCCCGCTACGGGTCTGGCCCCTAGATGGTTCCCCTCGTACGTCAGCGCGGCGTCATAAGGGTTCGCCATCGTTCGGGGGCGGTGCTGGTCCTGCCAATGGGGGTAGCCCCATGCTCTCAAGGTTAACCAACTCCCTCATGAGTCGGGTTGCGCAAAGTTCGGCGCCACCGCCGTGGAGAACGGCAGCCCAGCCAAAGCGCAAGTACCTTCGCGCCCTTGGGGGGTGGCCTTTCTTGGCGGCGCGAAGGCCAGGCGAGGGGGGAGGGGCCTCTCTGGGAAGGCAGGGTGGCTTTTTAGCAGGCCTCTTTTGTTGACTTCCAAGAGGCCTCCAGGACTCCGATGGCCGCCCCCCCGTCTCACCGCCCCCTTCTGCGCGCCGCCGAGTCCGGCTTCTTCTTCGCAGCGTGTGCCCTGCCCCGCTGGAGGGCCCACACTTCTGCCTCTTGCCAGCCTTTGCGCGGCGCTGGACGGCGCTTGCCCCCCAGACCCACCAAAAGGGGCCTCAAGACGGCCCACGGTGCCCCGAAGTTATCGCCCCAAGATGCCCCCCCAGGTCTCTGGCGGACTGGTGTTCTCTTCAACTTCGGCCTCTAGGGGCGCTGCTGGGATCCAGGAGAGCAATTTACCCCGAAGAGTGGGCCGACACCTCCTCCAAACCCGGCCCACCGGAGGCCAGGCCCAGGCCCGGAGACCCCAAAGAAGACCCCACGAATAGACGCTGCTTTGGCCAGCGGCGAAGGCGCACACGCGAACGCGGTCGGTCAGCCAGCGGGCCGCGCTGGGCAGAGGCACGCTAGACAAGTGGAACAACGGAGGGCGGCCGCGGAGGAGGGAAAAGGCCCCCAGAAGGTAATGCCACCAACTCGCCGTCGGTTGGACGTCCATTCCCCGTGCATTGTTCGGTCCCGCGCGTGTCTTGTCTGGCCGCCGGCTCCGCGCCACTGCCACCCCCCCTCCGCCGCCCACCTGGTTTTCAGCCGCCGCCGCCCCCACTCCCTGTCTTGCTGGGTCACGCCCGCACTGTGGCGGCTGGCTTCCCACCCCGGGTGCGCTGCGAGGCCGACCCGCAGCCGCTGCCAGCTTGGACCCTCAGCCAGGCCGCGCCTACACACCCACGTCAGCCCCGCTGCGTGAGTGCGCCCCCGAGCACCCCCCCCTCCCGCGGGCGCCTCCTCATCTTCTCCTCCCCTCGTACATGTGGGCTAATTCGCGACGCCGCGCCCCAGTGTCGCTCGGACGCGCGTGCGGATTGTCTCCGCCGCGCTGCGACGGGGAAAGTTCTCTTGCTCGGTGATCCAGGATGCTCCTCGGTGGTCCTCGCCGAGAATGCAAACGTCCGAGCGATGCCTTGCCAAAGGCCCCCCAGAGGCCACGAGGGGTCCATGCAGAGGAGCGCCGAGGGGGCAGCTCGAGAGCCCTGCCGAGGAGCCCCGGACAGGTGCCGCTGCGGCCGTGCGGTGCCCGCGGCGAGGTGCCTCGCTGCAGTGTGGCCATACCGGCTCCCCAACCAAGGAAGAACACCCCCCGCCGTGGATGCGCGCGGCAGCACGACGGCCAGGTGGCGATATCCGAACCCTACCCCCACCAACCACCGAGTCTCCTGCATCGATGGTGGGCGGGGGCAGGGCTCGGATTCCGCTGCGCTCCGCGACTTCCGAACCCTACAGTCAGCCCGTATAGTAAGGATGCGCGGTAAGGATGCAAGGGCCTTGGAAAGCCATGCCGACACTTTGCGAGCGGGGCGCGGCCGGCGGAAGCGGGTCGGCGCAGATTAGCGACGGCAGGTCACGGTGTGACAGAGCCGCCTGCACGCCGGCATAGTTACACTATGTCGGCACCCTCAGCCCCCGCGCGGCGGCCCGCTCACCCGCGCCGCGCCCGCCATTCTTCCCATTCTGCCTCGGTGAGGGGGGCTGGAACCCCCACCGGAGGATCGGCGACGTGGGCATTCGGCTCCCTCCCCGCGCGCAGGTTCACCAGGCGCCACGGCTGCCCGGGGCGGCCAAGGCACTCGCCACGGAGGCCGCATCGCTGTGCGTGCTGGCCGCATCGCTGTGCGTGCTGGCCGCTGTGCGTGTGCGCTGTGCGTGCTGGCCGCATCGCTGGCGCCAGATCCACGTCGACGTCCTCCACAGTCGATGGCCGTTGGAGACAGCGCCGGCCGTCGTGAACACTATGGGGAGGTTCGCGGCGATGTGCCCTCTGCAGCATTCGTCCCGCAGCACTTGCAGCGGCGCCCGGCGGTGGCATCTCACGCACTCCCACCGGCCACCCGGCCGACGCTGAATGTCGTGTGCCTGAGCCGGGTCGGGCACGAGCTGGATTGAGGGCGGGGCGCCCTGGCGAGACTTCGGCAGCTCCTGGACATCAGGCCACCGGGAGTGCTCGTACAAGACCCGCGTGGTGAGCTCCGCCTGGTAGTTCAACACGTAGTGGATCTTCTCCGCTGCTGCGTGGCAGGCCTCGTCGACATACTGCAGCATGACGTTGGTGCCGCATTCAGCTCCGCGGCCCGCGCGCTCGTCCGCCGCCTTGTTCACCTGGGCGATGCGCTGCTGTTCGCAATCCAGCGTCGCCACAACGGCCGCGGAACGATGGGCCTTCACCTTGCGGAACTGCACGCCGTTGGGGCCCAGACCGATGTCCCGCAGCCTCGCCCATACTTGTCGCCACAGGTCTGCGTTCGGGCGACGCGAGGCGGTGCACCACCGCTCACCAGCGGCCACTCCATCGAGGACAGACTGCCTGTCGACATGCAGGACCAGCGGTGGGAGGGCATGCGCCAGGGCGCGCTCGATGGCCTGCAACTCGGCCCGGTCAATGTTCCGGTGCACGGGCAAGCTCTGAGGCAGCGGTCCCCACGCTGCCACTTGAACGACGGCGCCCTCGGGGTCCATCATCACGGCTGCCCAGCCCCCTGGGCCGAGCCACTTCCAGCGCCCCTTCAAGCTGCCATCGGTGCCGACGTCCCCCGTGAGGTAGCAGTCCTCCCCTTCCCAATGCTCCTCGAGGGCCTGGGCCTGGAAGGGTCGGCGAAGACCTGGATGAGGGAGCAGCGCCCGGTCCCACAGCCATCGGTCGCTGCTGGTGGCCATCATGTGCTGCCAGCGCGGCGGGAGCGCCTCCCGGTGGCGCCGCAGACCAGGGCAGCAGGCCCAACGGTGCTTCGGCGTGCCGGCAAACTCGCGCCCGTCAGCTAAGCAAAGCTGGCACCAAGGCAACGTCGCGGCTCCTGCTTGCCAAGCCCTGCTCTGCGTCCACGCCCCAGCGGAGACGCTCCGGGCAGCAGCAGACGCACCTGCGCACCAACGGCGCTGCCAACGCCGGAACCACTTCTGGAGGGCCTCGGCAAAGGGGGCAGGAGCAAACGCCGCCCGACCACTGTCCTCGGCGACCTACGCCTCCCACTGCTGCAGCTCCGCGTCGCGCTCCGCCATGGCCTGGACATCCCGGGGACACACCGCGGCCAAGTCGATGATGTGGCCCTCCCTGCTCACGAAAGTGCGCCAGGACGGCCACGTCCATCCCAAGCGACGAGCAGCCAGCACGCACGAGAAGGCGGGCCCCATCCGAGCTGACTGCGACTCGTCGTGCAGCAGCCGGATCTGCTGCCGCTTCCAGGCCTCCGACATGGTGGAAGACGGGCCTGGGTGGTCCCACACGTGCTCGGCCCAGGCTGCGATCGGAGCTGACGTGAGGGCGGGGCCAGGGTCCTCGCCGAAGCACGCCAGCCTGAGCGTCGTCGAACGATGCCTCGAACGACCTGGAAGCGCTGCGTTCACGTTGCTCCGGAGTTGTGCGACCTCCTGGGGAGTGAGGCCAATTGCCCTGTGCCCATAGGATGGCTGCTGGCAGGAGGCCCACCTTGGACACCAACAGCACCCTGGCCCCCCACCGCTTGGCCTTGACGACCAAGCGCCGGCGTTCAGCGAGCACTCGAAAGCGACCAGCACGCTGAGGGCGATCGCGAGCCGGGCGCCGGCTCGACAGGCGGCGGCGCGCCCTCGCCGCCTCCAGACCGCGGCCTTTCCAGCCCTTCCTGTCGATGCCAAGCTGGCTCGCCTGCTGCTCCATGTGGATGCCGAGCCTATGGCCCACCCAAGCGGAAGTGGCGAGGCCTACCGATTTTCCCGGCACCTCCCCCTGGTCCATGCTGACCTCCAGCTGCGACGTGGACTCCACGGTGCGCACGAACCACTGCGCGCCGTCGGCCATGTCGTCCACCACCTGCCGCGCGTTGCCCCGGGCCCGCACGGTGATGTCGTCCACGTACTTCCCCAGGCCGAGCTGCGGCCAGCGCGACGCCAGGGCGTCGCAGGGCTCGAGGAGGACGAGGTGCAGGGCAGCTATTGCGAACCGGCTGTCGGGGACGATCGCGGAGATCACCTGCACCGTCCTGCTGTGCGCTCCCTCCACCGCGATAGTCCGGACAGCGGAGTGGCTGACCAGCAGCATGCGCAGCACGCGACGAGGGAAGCCCCATCGAACGCCCCAGGCCCAGACGTGCTTCAGCTGAACCCGCTCGAAGCACTTGACCAGGTCGAAAAGGATGGTGGCAACTGCTTGCCCCTCCGGGCCCTCAAACAAGTCCGTCGCCTCCTCCTCTAGGAGGTGCTGCCACACCGCCTGCTCCGAAGACCCCCCGGCGCGCGTCCAATCCCAGTCCGCACTACGGTGGCCAGCCACTCAGCCACGAGGGGGTAGCGGAGGGTCTCCCAGTAGCGCACCAGCATGGGCATCTTCGCGATGCGGCGGCGCCCGCCCAGCTTCTTCGGGGATGGGCCGAAGGGGAAGGATGCGAGGGTGACCTTGAACGTTGCTCATCATTGCTGCGCGGGTCGACCGTACGCCCGCCGCCCCTCGAGTTGCCTGCATCGTGGGTCGGCGAGGGTAGGGCTCGGAGCACGCCGCCGAACGGCCGCCGCCGCCGCCTTCGCAGGTGCAGGGAGCAGGCCGAGCTCGGGAGGAGGGGGCCTCGTTTATTGCTGCCGACCCGGCCCCGCGCGCGCGCCCCTGGCCGCCTCGCAGATCCAGTCGTTGGGGCTGTGGAAGACCTCGGGGAGCTTGGGCAGGCTGCCCCCTCGGGCAACGAAGGGCCGCATCCCTGCTGAAGAGTTCAGGAAAGTAGCTTCAAGAAACGCCCAGGGCCAGGTCCAGACTCTTGTTCTTCACAAGCGAAGCATGGAGGCCACGGAAGTTCATGTCTTCAAGAGTTCTGATTGGTGTAATGAAGGGCTTACAATCGACGATAACAAGGAAAACGAGACAAGCCCAAAGCCTCAGAACGCAGTGTCGCAGTCGACCTAACTCGCTTCTAAGCTCCGCCAGTAATCACGTAAAGCCATTCGAAAAGATCAAGACTAGGATGACGAAAGAGAGAGAGAGAGAGAACAACAAGAGAAAGAGGGAGAGAGAGAGAGAGAGAAAACAAAAACAATGACATCATAATAATAAGCCTCAGGAATTGGGCAGACAGACGCGGCGCCCAGTGCGAAGGTGGGCCCGCCCTCCCTCCAACCCAGCACCACCACCACCCCTCCCTGGACTCTTCCTGCCGTTAATATCCTCCTCACCCTCTTGCCGAGGAGGAGGGGACGGAGAAGGAGGACGACGACAACGAGAAGACAGGAGTCTTGAAGAGATGGTTTTGGGGCGTCTCAGCCCCGTCAGGGGGCCTGGCTTCCTGGTGTCACCACCCTGGATCGCACGGTGGTCGCAAACGCCCATCGCGGCTGACACACAAGGTCGGGGCAACCGTTGGGCACAGCGAGGGCGAGCGCTAGGTGCTTCCCAATGGCGCCGCTGATTTGTCCACTCACCATGATCTGCATCTAGTGGACAATACGTTTTGGACGTGGTGCTGAGCGGGGCAATGCGATGACCAGAAGGGGACTACATATGAACGGCCATTTGAGGCTCAACTCGGACCCTGGGAAAGACAAAGAAAATCAACCAGGACCTCCAACGTATTTACAAGGTGCATCCAGCACGTGCACGAGGCGGAGAGACCCTGACGATCCTAGCCAAAGAGGTTAATTACGGGCGCATCGAGCTGCTGGAGGCATAACCCCCTAGCAGTCCCACCTAACGACGTGAGGCGCATCGAGAAACTGCTGGAAGAGGAGCACCCCGGCAATCCCAGCCGAAAATGTTACCTGATAGTCGCGTGCGCCTGCGGCATGCCAGACCAAGCGCCTGCTTCAAGAAATAGACAGGACAAGCGGCCTTTTTTTCCTTTCCCGGGTAACGGCCGCTACACGGGGAAAGGGGGGTCGGACGGGAAGGTAACGGTAACGGTGGCGCGGCGTGCGCCAGCCAGGGTGCGTCCGCGCCACCAGCGCATCAATCGTGTGTGTGTGTGTGCAGCGCACTCCATGTGTACACGACAATGACCAATGCTTGCGTGCAACACAGCGCCACCTGCGTACACACCACGGTGCCTCCATACACCACAACAGCCGCGTGCACTGCAGCACCACGTCGCCTATGCACACCGCAACGCCTTTGTATACTGCAGCAGCCGTGTGCGCAACAACGCCCGCGTACACCGCAATGCCTGCGCGCACCAGAACGCCAGCACCGTGAAACTGGATCACCTCAGGATTCCAAAGAAAACTAACATTGAACACAAGATTTTGAAATCTCAGTGAGAAGTGAAGCGCCCCTGGATTCTACAGACAGCAATTGCTTGCAATAGGATTCTTACAAAGGGAACCCGATGGAAAATGGATCGCTTCCAGATGCACGAACTATGTACTTAGAATGCAAAAGTACCTTGGCGACATACCCAACCCTTGCGCAATGCGGGGCATAAGTACGTCAGGTTTGCTAAACCGGGGGCGATGACGTAACAGGGACGCATGTGATTCTGCGAGCATCATTCGGAAGGCTCGCAGGCCCCCGATCAAGATATAATGGCCACGTAATACCAAATCACCCCCGTTGGCTGTGCCATGCGCCCGTTGCACCCAACGTATCCCACAGCAGCTCTTGAGAGCCCCCGCGGGGTACGTGCAGGCGCAACGTTATGGCCATCGCCCGGCAGATGGTCTGTTTCACAAACCACCACCGTTGGCTGTGCCATGCGCCCGTTGCGCCTAACGTATCCCACGGCAGCTCTCCAGAGCCCCCAGGGACGGCGAGGTCTCGCTCAGGTCCCCTCGGTGCATCAATACGCTGGACCCACCAGCAGCCCTCGAAAGTGGCGACTGTGTCGCAGATCGCAGCCCCCCCCAGGGACGGCGAGGTCTCGCTCAGGTCCCGCGAAGCCTCAGCCCGCAGGACCCAGCAGCAGCCCTCGAAACTGGCGACGGTGTCGCAGATCGGAGCCCCCCCAAGGACGGCGAGGTCTCGCTCAGGTCCCCGCGGTGCCTCACTCCGCTGGACCCAACAGCAGTCCTCGAAAGTGGCGACTGTGTCGCAGATCGCAGCCCCCCCAGGAACGGCGAGGTCTCGCTCAGGTCCCCTCGCTGCCTCACTCCGCTGGACCCAACAGCAGCCCTCGAAAGTGGCGACAGTGTCGCAGATCGCAGCCCCCCTAGGGACAGCGAGGTCTCGCTCAGGTCCCCGCGGTGCCTCACTTCTCTGGACCCACCAGCAGCCTTCGAAAGTGGCGACGATGTCGCAGATCGCAGCCCCCCCCCCCCCCCCCCCCCAGGGACGGCGAGGTCTCGCTCAGGTCCCCGCGGTGCCTCACTCCGCTGGACCCAACAGCAGCCCTCGAAAGTGGCGAAGATGTTGCAGATCGCAGCCCCCCAGGGACGGCGAGGTCTCCCTCAGGTGCTCGCGGTGCCTCACTCCGCTGGACCCACCAGCAGCCTTCAAAAGTGGCGACGATGTCGCAGATCGCAGCCCCCCCCAGTGATGGCGAGGTCTCGTTCAGGTCACCGCGGTGCCTCACTCCGCTGGACCCACCAGCAGCCCTCGAAAGTGGCGACGATGTCGCAGATCGGAGCCCCCCCAGGACGGCGAGGTCTCGCTCAGGTTCCCGCGGTGCCTCACTCCGCAGGACCCACCAGCAGCCCTCGAAAGTGGCGACGATGTCGCAGATCGCAGCCCCCGAGGGACGGCGAGGTCTCGCTCAGGTCCCCGCGGTATTGCGCCGCAGGTTCAGCAGACCTCGACAGTGGCGAAGATGTCGCAGATCGCAGCCCCCCAGGGACGGTGAGGTCTCGCTCAGGCCCACGCGGTGCCTCACTCCGCAGAACCCACCAGCAGCCCTCGAAAGTGGCGACAGTGTCGCAGATCGCAGACCCACCGGCAGCCCTCGAAACTGGCGACTGTGTCGCAGATCGCAGCCCCCCCCTCCCCCCCAGGGACGGCGAAGTCTCGCTCAGGTCCACGCGGTGCCTCGCTCCGCAGGACCCACCAGCAGCCCTCGAAAGTGGCGACGATGTCGCAGATCGCAGCCCCCAGGAACGGCGAGGTCTCGCTCAGGTCCCCTCGGTGCCTCACTCCGCTGGACCCAACAGCAGCCCTCGAAAGTGGCGACAGCGTCACACACAAGAGGTACCGCAGCCAGGATGCACACACACACACACACACGAGGTACGCACACGACAAGAGGAGACAAGAGGAAAGCGAGAGGCGAGAGGCGGGAGGAGGAGGAGGACTGGAGACCGCAGTGCTTTATTCAAAACGAATACCCAACCAAGGAGGGTTGAGGACAAAAAACGTTATGGAAAGCGGAGCGCCTGTGGATTCCACAAAAAACCGGTGCTTGATAAAAGAATCCGAATGGAAAGTGGGGCGCCTGTGGATTCCACAGAAAACAACAATTTTATATTCATGGTTTAAAGCCCCTATGAAAAATGGATCGCCTGAAGATTCTACACGCGTGCACCACACCGCCTGCGTACACCACATCGCCTTCGTACACCACAACAGTCGCGTGCAGCGCAACGCCAGTGTACACCACAGTGCTGGCGTGCACCTCGGCGCTCGCGCACACCACAGCGCCTGTGTACACCGCAGCAGCCGTGTGCAACACAACGCTGGGGTGCACCACGCTGCCTGCGTGAACCACAGCGCCTGCGCACACCACAACGCCTGCGGCAGAAGGCGCAGGGCCGCCCAATCTTCATTTTCCCCATGGCGCTGGATCTAAAATCCGCCGACCCCTTGTGGGTCTCTAGGCGTGTGAGATAGTTCCCCCCCCTAACCCCCCCCATGGGACCCCAAACCGACGATTCGACCCCCCCCCCCCGGGCCCGGCCCGAGCGAACCACGGGCTCTTTTGGATCCAAAAGGAGCTCAAAACGGGCCAAGAAGGCCCCAAGACGTCTCCAAGACGGCCCACGAGGGCCCCGAAGCGCCAAACAAGCGCTCCAAGACGCCCAAGATGGCCCCAAGACGAGCCAAGAGGCCTCCAAGACGGCCCAAGAGGCCTCCAAGAACAGTCCTCAGAAGGGCCGAAGAGCCGAAAATCATCAAATCCCGATGGGAAGACGTACATTTTCATCATATACGACTTGTCGGCCGTTACGGCGTTGAAGACGGGCCAAGAGCACCCCAAGACCGCCCCAAGACGGCCCAAGAGGCCCCAAGAGGCGCCCAAGTCGGCCCAAGAGGGCACCAAGACGGCCCAAGAGGCCCCCAAGACGGCCCAAGAGGGCCCCAAGACGGGCCCAAGAGGGGGAGCTTGAACCGACAATCCGAGCCTTCCGCCCCAAGACGGCCCAAACGAGCGCTCCAAGACGCCCAAGATGGCCCCAAGAAAAGCCAAGAGGCCTCCAAGACGGCCCAAGAGGCCTCCAAGAACAGTCCTCAGAAGGGCCGACGAGCCGAAAATCATCAAATCCCGATGGGAAGACGTACATTTTCATCATATACGACTTGTCGGCCGTTACGGCGTTGAAGACGGCCCAAGAGCACCCCAAGACCGCCCCAAGACGGCCCAAGAGGCCCCCAAGAGGCGCCCAAGTCGGCCCAAGAGGGCGCCAAGACGGCCCAAGAGGCCCCCAAGACGGCCCAAGAGGGCCCCAAGACGGCCCCAAGACGGGCCCAAGAGGGGGAGCTTCAACCGACAATCCGAGCCTTCCGCCCCAAGACGGCCCAAACGAGCGCTCCAAGACGCCCAATATGGCCCCAAAACAAGCTAAGAGGCCTCCAAGACCTCCAAGACTACTACTAACTACTACTACTACTACTACTACTACTACTACTATTACTACTACTACTACTACTACTCCTACTACTTACTACTACTAACTACTACTACTACTACTACTACTACTACTACTACCACTACTACTACTACTACTACTACTACTACTACTACTACTACTACTCCTACTACTACTTACTACTGTACTACTACTACTACTACTACTACTACTACTACTACTACTACTACTACTACCACTGCGACTACGACTACTACTACTACTACTACTACTACTACTACTACTACCACTACTACTACTACTACTACTACTACTACTACTACTACTACTACTACTTCTACTACGACTACTACTCCTACTACCACCATTACTACTACTACTACTACTACTACTGCTACTACTACTACTACTACTACTACTACTACTGCTACTACTACTACTACTGCGGACACGTGCACCACATCACCACGGCTCAACCGCCATGGGATGAGCGTCCTTGTGGCTGCCTCATTTCCAATGTATAGCGAGCACCTCTTCTGGGTGAAATGGCGGGTCTGACGCGCTTGCAGCGGCGGGCGCTTATCCGAGGAAAACTGGCCCCTACGGCCCAGAGTATAGCGACAGCGGCGGCACAGCAGCACACGGGGCGATCCCAGTACCGCCATCGAGGCCAACGAGCGCAAGTAGGCCCGAGAAGAGGCCAGGATGGCAAGCCAAAATGGCCACGCGCACAGTTGACCGTGCGAAGAACGAAGAACTAAGCAACAGGGCCCGCGGTGCGAGGGGGGGCACCACTGTGGGCGCACCCGCGCAAGCTGGCACGGCGGCGCTGCTAAAGCTGGAGCGTAAGCGAGCACACAGGCGCAGCATCGTAGAGAGTGGCAGGCTCGGAATCTTAACACAGGAACTCACGTAGCCCCCCCGAGGGCTCAGAAGTAAACGACGCTGGGGGCCTGCACAGTCTCAGCGCTCAGGCGGACTGGCCTGTCCCCTGCGCAATGGCTGCGAAGACCTGCGACGGCAGCGCCTGCGCCTCTCCCCCGAGATCACCACTACCGGCAGCCTGCCCTGGGGGCCCAGAGATCTGGCGCTCGAGATCCTCACCGAGGGCCACGTTCAGGACGGCGGCATTGGGGATCTGCTGCGGGGGCGGGCCAGCCGGCGGCGGCGGCGCCGCAGGGGGCGCCGTCAGCGGCGGCGGCGGCGGGGCCATGATGGCCGCCTGCGGGGCTCCAGCAGGCGGCGGTGGCGGGACCTGGCTGCCGCGGGCCGAGCCAGCGGGGGGGGCACTGGCGGTGCGGACGGGAGCGGCGCGCGGGGCAACCCCGGTACCACCCCCGCCGCCCGTGAGGCTGCCCTCCCGGAGGTTGTGGCGGCGCTCATAGGCCTCCAGTTCCGCGCGCGCGGCCGCCAGGCGTTCCTTCTTGGCCTTCTTCCGCTGGTTCTTGCTGTAGCCCGCCCAGGCTGGATCGTTCAGCCCCCAGGCAACCTGCGAGTGCAAGTCGGACCACTCGAACTCAGGCAGGTCGTCCCAGGAAAGCCCGTCCATTAGCACGCGGTGGCCCTCCCACTGCGGCTGCAGCGGAGCGGAGCGCTTAAAGACGGTGCCCACCGCCAGCGGCTCGACCCTGGGCAGGTGCTTCAGGAAGTCCACAGCGCTGAGCACCGCTACCCCCTCCCTCTTGAGCTTGTCGTAGCGCAGCAGGGCCTTCAAGTCGCGGATGTCCTCCTGAGGGAAGTCCGCGTGCATGTAGTACGCGCGGGGCGGGCTCAGCTCTTCCTCTATCATCTCGATGCAGACGCCGTAGGAGGTCGCGTAGCGCGCGCCACAATGGCAGCGCCAGCTCTGGCCGGACTCCCCCGCCGCCTCCTGCGCGCAGGTGAGCAGTTGCGTCCAGCGATCCGAACGGATCACCGAGCAGCATCCCTTGGGATTGTCCCAGGTCTTATTGGCCGAGCACTTGTAGTACATGTTGAACGTAAAGCCCTTGCCACGGTAGAGCTGGCCCGTGTAGTCGCCCATCCGTCGGTAGGCCTCCAGCGCCATGGCGTTGCCCTGGCACTCCTCCTTCCACGCGCGCTTGTGTCCCAGGTGCGCGTCCACGATCTCCGAGGCCTCCAGGAAGCCCTTCTTCAGCCCTGCCACATCAGCCTCTGCCTCCACATCCAGCGCGTCGAGCCACTTCTGAACTCCGTCCTGCGCCGCCGCGCCCTTCATCATGTCCTCCTTCTTCTCCAGGATGGGCCCCATGCCTCTCAGCATGTGGGTGCGCATGGTCTCGAATTTGAGGACACCGTAGGCCCGCGCCATGCGCTTCAGCGATTTCTTGCAGAGGCCGAGCCGCAGCGGGGGCTCGACATCCGCGACCTCCTCCACAGTCTTGGCGTCGACCAGCTGGTGCTCCTGGCACTCGGCGTTGTTGTCGAGCAGGGGGTCGCTATCATCGCCGCGGGGAGGGTCTGCGGCGCCGGGTCCGTCCTCGAGGGGTGGAGGTGGCGCGCGGGGCGGCCCCGGCACCACCTCCACCGCCATCGGGCGACCGACCTCCTGCGCCACCGTCTCCGAGGCCGGAGGGGCGCCCACGCTCTCGGGAGCGATGCCCGCCCCGACGCCCTCCGTCGCCCTCCGCAGGGCTAGCAAGCCGTCGTTGGAGAGCGCGTAGCCCACGAGCACGTCCATGCCCTCCTTGATGTGGTCGAAGCTCGCGCGGAACTTCGCCACGCGCTTGGCGGCGTGGGCAATGGAGCCAGCTCCCTTGTTCTGGCGCGCCGCGAGCGTCACAGCCTCGTGCTCGGGGATGCCCTGCGCCGCCGCCACGCAGCGCGAGCACGTGTGCAGCTTGTGTTGGCCTCGCTCACCCTTCCGCAGCTTGGGGCACTGCGGGTTGCGGCCTGAAGCTTCGCTGTAGCGGCGCGTTTCGCCACGGTTGAGCTCGTCCACGTACTCCACCATCATGACCTTCCAGTCATCCAGCGCTGCGCACTCACGACACCAGCCCAGGCGCTGCGGCGGGGGCCAGTACGCACCCATGCAGTGCACGTAGCCCGCCGCGAGGTCGCCCGCTTGCGTCATCGTCTCAGCGTCCTCGAGCCCAGCGGCCGCGCCGCCGCTCGGCGGGGGGGCTTTGCCGCAGGCGGCCTTGTTGCTGCGACGGCGGTGGCGTTTGCCGCCGTGCCCGCTGAGGGCGCCCGTGGTCGCCGCACTCGGGGCCTCACTGGCGGTCTCATCGTCCATGAGGCGGCAGCCGTCGGCGTCGCTGCGCGCGCCTCGCCCGCCGTGGCCGCTCACAGACTGCTCCCGCAGCTGGAGGTCGTGGAGCGCGAGGGTGATCGCGTCTAACCCGCGGCGCTGCTCCGAGGTGAAGTTGGAGTAGGTGGCCGCCGCCGCCAGGGCCGCCTTCGTCACTGGCGCCACCGCCGACGGGGGCATCGCCGAGGGCTCGGCGGGCGCCTTGGCCGTCGCCGTGGGGGCACCGTCAGAGGCACCGTCAGAGGCAGCGGCACTGGGGGCGGCCCCCGTACCGCTGCCTCCGTCGGCACCCTCAGCAGGCGTCGCCGACTCCGTAGGCAGTGTCGGCGCCGTCCGAAAGGTCGCCGCCTCCGACATCACGTCGAACTCCTCGTCCGAGATGTCGCTGCTCTCCGACGCGCTCACCTGCTGGCCAGGGCGCGGCGCAGGCCACGCTTTGGGAGTGGGCGCGTCGGCCGCGGTCAAACCGCTGGCCTTCGCGCGCGCCTCGGACTTCGCCTTAGCCTTCGCCGCCAGCGCCTCGCGAAAGGGGCGCCGCATCGTGACTGGGCGAGTCGGGATGCGTCACCGCAGGCCACGGCATCGGCGCGGGCTTCGAGAGCTTGGGAGCCATCACTTGGTCGGAAGGATGGCACGGGAGGTGCAGCTCGAGAGATCGTGCGAAGCGAAGCTTCAAGAGCCAAACAGCTGCCGAGGGAGGAAGGGGAGGGAGAGAGGCTGTACACCGAACAAATATGGGGCGGCCGACTGCAAAGGCGGAGCACACATGAAACAGGGGAACTAAAAGTTGAAACCAGCGGCTCCAGGCGAGCGGAGACCGATCCTTGAGAAAGCTGAAAACGGCCTGACCCCCGTTCGGGACCCTGGAAGGGCAGGAGAGGGGGAAGGGGGGCGAGGAAAACACGTCGCGGGCGGGCGACAAAGCGGACGGCGGGCCGCCGACGGTCCCAGGACCCGCGGGGCGCCCCCGATCTTGAAAGCCTCTTGACGCCTCTTTTGCATGTGGCCTTGCGCTAATGCTGCTGGCGGAACGAAGGCACATCGCGGACGGGTTGAGAGAACAGCTCAAGACTATGAGCCCAACGAAGGTGGCAAGGCGGGAGCACAACGCGCACAAAACTGGGTAACTGCACAACGCGGCATGTAAAGCTGACATGACAAAGCAAGAGCGCATCGTGGACACTATGAAGGAACTACACAGTGCAGTACACACTGCTGACGTGACCAAGGCTTTACAACTGGTCAGAGCAGCAGGCAGGCAAGGAGGGGGGGAAGGAGCAGGGAGCACACACGTGTGGGAGGGAGCCACATTAGTCAAGACCGGACACTCGGGGCGACCCCGGCGCCCAGCCCGACTACGTCTTCCGTCGCCAGGGCGACCTGCTCAGCGATTTGGCCCTGCAGGGCGTTGGCCACAGCCGAGCGCAGGGACGAGCGCGCTGCGGGCCGCTCGGCCTCGGGCAATTCCCCTACGGCGCGGCGCAACCACGTCTCCGCCTCTGCGCCCCAGCGGCCATTGACATCGAAAACAAAGGGCACCAGGCCAAAAAATGGGCATCTACGGAGCTCCACTTTCTCCCTGCGCTGCAGGGGTGCCTGATGCGGCCGCCCCGTCTGGGCCACGGCCACCGCGTCCACCAAGCTGATGTCGAGACACACCCGGCCTTGGAGGCCTGGATGGTAGACGACGTCCAGTGTGGCCGCGCCATGTTTCTCCGTGTGCCACTCTGGGATGACCTGCTCCACCAGGGCGTGATGGCCTACCCCGCGCAACCAGAGCGCCACGGCATCTCGAATGGCGTTGTGGCGGCGCACCGGGCCACCTCCCCGGGGGCAGTTGAGCGCGCGAACGCAGCGGACGTCCACCGCGCGGCCACGCGCCGGGCCGGCCTGCGCCACCGCGCGAGTGGGCGCCGCCGGCCGGTTCCGGCACGTGCACTCGGACTGCAGCAGCGGCAAGTGCATGCGCCTCTTGGCCGCGATGCAGAACGCGTGGTCGGCGAGGGGCGAAACCCCCTCGAAGTTATCCAACCAGGCGCCCAGGCGCCCGCTGAGCTGCCCGAGGCACTGTGCACCGCCGCCGCCGCCGACGCCGGCAGCGCGGCCAAGAACGTATTGGTGGCGTGGTCCCGTACATGCTGGGTGCACGTCTTCTGGCCCCTGCCCTTCCGCCCTTCCAAGAGGCCCTGCCAGCGGTCAACCTGGGGGCGACGGCCTCCCGCCAACCGCCCCTGCTCCGCGTCCGCCGCCGAGAGGGCGCGGCCAAGGCCCGGCCACCGCCGCCAGAAGCCAACCGCTGTCGTCTCGCGGAGCTCCTGGGCAGCCGCGCGGATCCCGGCTTCCCGGGGCGCCGGGAGGGCAGCGGGGCCGCGCTGTTCGGCGCTGCCACAGCCCAGACCTCCGTCGCTGACCTCCATGAAGATCTGCTCTCCGGGGGCGGCCGTGACCCCCAGAAGGGCGTCGACGAAGGCGACCGCTCCGTCATCCACCCGGCGGCCCCGCGCCGCCGTGAACGGAAGCGCGCGCTGGATGTGGACGCAGGCGCCCCTCGACCAGATCCGCACCAACTGGAAGGCGTCAAAGGCAGACAGCCCGTGCGTGCGGAGCGCCAGGAGTTCCCGGAAGTAGCGGTCCTGCTTCTGGAGGAAGGCCTCGCCGCAGGGGAGTGGCATGGCGGCGCCCGGGGCGACACCGGCACCGCCGGCCGGCGCGAGGCCGCCCGCTTCGAGGTCATCCGGGGCGGCAAAGTCCGCGAGCGGGACGTCCCGCCAGTCAGTATCCACGTCGTGGTTTGTGTAGGCCAGAGTAGACCCCACCGCCTTGAGCTTCGGGACGCGGCACTGGGCGTACTCCGCGAACCTTGGCGGCAGGACAGCGCGAGGGTCCGGGGGCCAGATCTGGGTCTTGGACATCATCAGCTTCATCCCATGGGCTTCGATGCGGGCTCGCCAGGCATCCAAGCCGCGGAACACAGCAGCCGCGGTGCCCACGAAGTACGTGTCGTCCAAGAACGCCAGGCAGCCCCCCTCGACGTCCACCGCGCGCACGGCCGCGCGACCGATGCTGAGGTCATCCGCAGTGCCGACCGCGTAGAAGCCAGGGCTCATAGGGCAGCCCTGGTCGAGGCCGCGGATCTGATCGACCACCTGGGCAGGTTGGGACCCGCCACCCGCCACGTGGCGCGTGCGAGCAGGGAGCCAGGCCTCCGCCAGCGGCGCCAGGGCGGGCTCCTTGGCGCGCACGGCCTCCTTAACGAGGTCACGGGGGATGTTGCTGAACGCATCCCCGAGGTCCACCGCCACCACCCACTTGCTAGGGCTCGAATTGGCCATCGTACAGAGGCGTCGATGGAGGGCGCCGCAGCCGCCCTCAGCCAGGCCGAACTGTTGGTCCCCCACCGCCGCCCGCATGTCCGCGTGATTGACCTTGGCCGCGCTGCGGCCAACCATGCGGCGGGTGACATTCCCACAGCCCAGGGCTCGCGCGTCCCCAGGGGTGGCCTTGGGGATGCCTGCGAGGCGCGCCGCGGTCAGGGCGGCTAGAGCTTCGGGAGGGAGGTCGCCGATGGCCAAGCGCGCCAGCGCGTTGGCTACCGCCCCCGCTCCGTCTTCGTCGTGCTCGAGCGGAGCCCGGTGCTCGTAGCGGCCGCCTCCAGGTCCCGCGCTGCCGCGGCGGGGGAAGCGACCAAACTGGCGCTCGAGGTGGTTGGCCCCCATTCGCCTGGGTGAGGCGCCGCAGGCTGCTGGGTGGTGCTAAACTTCCGAACCACCGCCGCCGCATCCGCCATATCACCCTGGGGCCACACTGCCGCTGCCGCCCGAAACATTTCGCCCGCTCGCGCGAGCTCAGTGACACGGCGAACGCGGGCCGCGACGTGGTCTTCGCGGCCTTTCGCGGTGGCCGAGGTGCGCGTCTGGTCCTCCATGGAGAGCCAGGCGACATCCCACTGGCCGTCCTGGATCCACTGCAAACGCTCATGGAGGCGTTCTCGCCGCGTCGTCGGGGTCGGGGTCGCGCTCTCGCTGAAGAGCAACCCGTCCAGAGCCAGGAACACCTTCCACAAGCGCTTCAGCGTGCGCGACGCCAGGCCGTCACCGCCCTGGCGGGCCTGCTCGATCGCCAGGCACAGCCGCGCCTTCACGTGGCTAACCGCGGCGGCCATGCTGTCAGGGATCATGGCCGTGGTGGGCGCGCCCTGCAGCAGGATGCGGTCCCACCCGATGGTGCCCCGCCAATCCAGGTTGACAAACGGAATCTCATGGTACGCATCTTCGTCAGCCACCTAGTCGTCCAGGTAGTCATCGTAGACGCCTGCTTCGAGCCCACCGCCGTCGCCCGCGGCCGCGGGGGCGTCAAGGGGCGGCCGTAGGATGTCCGCGGGAGACGGCGCCTCCGCCTCGGCTGCCACCGGGGGAGCCCCACGGGAGCCTGGGCCACGCGCCCCTGGCGCGGCGGCGGCAGGGGGCCTCGGGGCGACCCCAGCACCCCCTGCCGCGCCGTCTCCCTGAGAGTGGGGAGCGGGCACCTGGCCTTCGACCGTCTCCAGCAGGGGCAAGATGGGGCCGCCTCGGGCCTCCAGAGCAGCTGTGAGGCGTCCCCTGTCGCCCTCGGGGAGCTGCGTGTAGCCCCCCATCGCCGTCGCTGGTGGCAAGGGGCCACCCACGCAGGCCATGTGGAACCACTTCTTGCCCGCGTGCGCCTGGGGGCCCACGGGGCGCGTCGCGGCGCCTGCCACACGCCACTCGCCCGCCTCGAAGCCTCCCATACAGCGGGTGCAATGGGCTTGCTTGCCGCGGGTCGCCTGGGCGCTGACGCACCAGCGAGTGATACGTCCGCCCGTCATGCGGCGCCGTCGCTGCGTCGGCTGACCTTCACTGTCCCGCATGTGGACGTCGGTGCCGCCGTCCACTGGGACTTCTGGAACGCTTGCATCGGCCGATGCGAGTGCGGCAGCGGAGGCGCACGGGGCGGCCCCGGCAGCTCCGCTGCCCGCTGCGGCTGCCAGCGCACCGCCTTCACCTCGGGCCGCCGCGTCGTTACTCCCAGCCACTCGGGCCCCTGCACCTGTGTCCGCAGCGCCGCCAGCGGCCGCCGCCATCCCGGGACCTCCCTTCAGGGCAAGGAAAAGTGTGCGTAACGGTAAGGGCACGAGAAAAGGAAGGGTGGCTGTCACCCGCGGTTTGAGGGCAGCAGTAGCCCCCCCGCCCACAGGCTCCCCAGAGCCTTGGGGGGACTACTACTACTACTACTACGACTACTACTACTACTACTACTACTACTACTACTACTACTACTACTACTACTACTACTACTACTACTACTACTACTACTACTACTACTACTACTACTACTACTACTACTACTACTACTACTACTACTACTACTACTACTACTACTACTACTACTACTACTACTACTACTACTACTACTACTTACTATACTACTACTACTACTACTACTACTACTACTACTACTACTACTACTACTACTACTACTACTACTACTACTACTACTACTACTACTACTACTACTACTACTACTACTACTACTACGACTGCTACTACCTCTACTACTCTACTACTACTACTACTACTACTACTACTACTACTACTACTACTACTACTACTACTACTAATACAACACTACCACTACCACTACCACCTACACTACTACTACTTACTTACTACTACTACTACTACTACTACTACTACTACTACTACTACTACTACTACTACTACTACTACTACTACTACTACTACTACTACTACTACTACTACTACTACTACTACGACTCACTACTACTTACACTACTACTAACTACTACTACTACGACTACTACTACTACTACTACTACTACTACTACTACTACTACTACTACTACTACTACTACTACTACTACTACGACTACGACTACGACTACGACTACGACTACGACTACTACTACTACTACTACTACTACTACTACTACCACTACTACTACTACCACCACTACTACTACTGCTACTACTACTACTACTACTACTACAACTACTACTACAACTACTACTACGACTACTACTACTACTACTACTACTACTACTACTACTACTACTTCTACTACTACTACTACTACTACTACTACTACTATTGCTGATAGGACTGTTTCGATCGTTTTTTCGACCGAAAAGCTGCGAGGCACCTTCCAACTTGAACAAACTCAACTCACTTTCAAAAAAAAATCCACGAGAAGTCGACTGCCACCAAGCCCTGCTCCTCCTCCTCCTTCTCCTATTCCTCCTTCTCACGACCACACGCTGCACGCAACATTGCAGGAGAATGGTGCCGACACTGCATGCGACCCCGGAGAAACCACAACGTTTTTCGAACAAAGGGGTCGGCGGATGTGGCGTACGCCTATAGAATCGACACGTGCATTAAGGGTGGGTGGTATGGTTGCAAGACCCTCGGAACCCATGGAAGCCGAAGTTGGGATGTTTTGACAAAAACTGACCAATGAAAGCGGCAAGGGACAGGCCGCAAAGGCAAGGACACAAGGGTACCCTGGAGAAGGCTCGCGTTCTTATTAGGCGCGTTGACTGCATCGCACTGCAATAGAGCACTGGCCAGAAGGAAGAGAGAGAACCCCCGCATTTTGCATTTGCGGAAAAGTGGTCGACCCAAACTGCGGTTGCTGAGCCATCACCAGCTGCCAACTGCATTGGACGACGACGACGACGACGACGGTCTGGCTCTGTTTTACTTTTTCCGTCCCTCGTCCACAACTGCACATCGCACAGCAGCTTACCCCCGATCGCTTTGTGATCCTCAGGGAGGTGGGGCTTCACGAAGCGGAACAAGGAGGCAGGACACAGGCAGCCGCGGGCTCGATTCTGCGGGTCCTGGGGCCAGAAACGGCCCCGTGGGTCGCGATCAATCTTGAACGCCCGCGCCGGCGTCGCCGCCGCGTCAACAGATGGCGAGCCTGCCAGCGCCACAACACGTTTGTGAGCACCAGTGCGTGCCGTTCAGACCACGCCACACCTGCGAGCAGCGCCATACCAGCGGGGTGTCCGCTCCCAGCATGTAGGGGGGGAGGGGGTCCAGGACCCCCCCCCCCAGCACAATCGTAAGCGTTACCCGGGGGGGGGGAGGGGACCCGTGTAACGAGCGTTACGCCGGGGAGGGAAAACAAAAACGCTCACCAGGAGACAAGAAGAAAGCGGAGGATCAGAGTGAGCCCATGCTATATCAACGACGCTGCAACACACCCTCCCCTCCCACAGCCCCTCCAAAAAGTCCGTACACGCACTCCCTTTACACTACATCGCCCTCTCCAAAGACGAGCGCCCCCTGGTCCAATAAGGCGACCCCCTGTTGAAAAGGAGCCGCTCTCCATCCTCCATCGATTTAACTGCCGTGCATCTTGAGGTTTCTGGCGTTTCAAACGATGTCCCCTTTTTTAACAATAACCGTCCTGGGCATGTGTCAGTGCGGAGAACTTTGAACACGGATGTGCGCGGCGCTGTGGCGAGAACTGAATGCTGAAAACCACCATCCTCCCCCCTCGGGAACTTACAAGACGAATGTACGAGCTGCTCACGCTAGAATGACATGTTGAAAACCACCTGCCCTCCATCTTTGTAGCTGTTTGAGTTTCAGACTGCAGGACCGTAAGATGAGAAGACAGGCGGGAGAGGAAGATGAGAAAGAGAAGGAATAAGACGAGGAAGCCCCCCCTCCGACTCGTCCCTCACTACTGCTAAAAGTCTCCCAAGATCTACTCTCGAGAAGTCCAGGCCTACACACGTCCCTGGAGATCTGCGGAGGCCCGAGGAGATCCAACACCACTCAAAAACCTCGCCCCTGGAACCTCCCTCAAGCCTTCTCCTCAACCTTCCCCACCTCCACCTTCCCTGCCCCTCACAACAGAGGATACTCATACCCGCGACTCCCGATCGCCGCGATGCGCAGGGGAGGAGCAGGAGGACGACGAAGACGACGTCGAGGACGAGAAGGAGTAAGGAGGGGGAGGGCGAGGAGGAGGGATGACGCATGGAGGAGGGAGGAAGGAAGCACTGGATGGTAGCGGTTTGACGCTGTCAGGCACGAAGTTTGAAGTTGTGGAGGCACGTTGGGCCCCCTCCCCAGTGTCAGTCCACGGTGGCTGCAGGATGGTGTGGGGTTTCTCGGCCCGCTCCGGTGCCAATTAACGGAGGGAGGAAGGGAGGCCGAGGAGGTAGGCTCTGAAACTCAATCGTAGCCCCAAGAGCCTTATCGCTGTTTCACACAGGCCACAACCATGTGTTTCTCCTCCTCGCCCTTTCTCCCCAGTCCTGCTTCCTGCATTCTACTTCTACTTCCCTTCTTCCCCTCCTCCTCCTCCTTCTCCTCCTCCTCGTCATCATCGTCGCCACCATCATCACGACCTCCACAAACACAATCATCCACATCCTCCTCCTTCTCCTCATCATCATCACTACCATCAACACCATTATTTTCAACATCACAATCATCAGAGTCATCACCACCATCACCATCACCATCACCATCACCATCAGCATCAGCATCAGCATCAGCATCAGCATCAGCATCAGCATCAGCATCATCATCATCACCATCATCATCATCATCATCATCATCATCATTATCATCATCATCATCATCATCATCATCATCATCATCATCATCGTCATCATCATCACCATCCTCACCACCACCAGCATCAGCATCATCATCATCATCATCATCATCACCCTCATCATCACTTGAATCGTCATTAACACCATAAGGATCATCAGGTGCATCATCATCAGCAGCATCATGAACCGCATACTCATCCTCATACTCATCCTCGTCCTCCTCCTAATCATCATCAACGTCCTTCTTCT
This sequence comes from Prorocentrum cordatum, assembly GCA_963575745.1. Lineage (NCBI taxonomy): Eukaryota > Dinophyceae > Prorocentrales > Prorocentraceae > Prorocentrum > Prorocentrum cordatum. The sequence continues at coordinate 82,765 of CAUYUJ010015529.1, read as the reverse complement.
CCACATCATCGTCATCATCATCACCAGCATCATCATCAGCATCATCATGATCATCAGCATCACCACCATCGCATCATCATCACCATCAGCAGCAGCAGCAACTTCCTCATCCTCGTCATCATCACAAGCGTCATCATCATCATCATCATCATCATCATCATCATCATCATCCTGATCACCAACATCATCATCGTCAGTATCATCATCGCCGTCATCATCATCATCATCATCACCATCAGCATCACCGGCATCACCAACATCATCATCATCAGCATCGTCATCATCATCATCATCATCATCATCATCATCATCATCATCATCATTATCATCCGCATCATCTCGTGATCATCATGACCAGACCATCATCGCCATCACCAGCAGCATCATCAATATCGTCATCATAAACGACATCATCCTCCTCCTCGGCATCATCATCATCACCAGCATTACCATTAACACCATCACCATCCCCCTCCTCAAAATCATCATCATCATGATCATCACCAACATCATCATCATCAAGATCGTCATCATGATTATAATCAGCATCATCATAATAATGGACATCACCATCCTCGTCATTTTCATCACCACCACCATCATCGTCATCACCTTCTCTTCAGCAGCGTCATCGCCCTCACCATCACGATCTCCACAATCGCCACCATCATCGACAATAACAACAACGATAACACAACAAACATTATAACACCAAACACTCTTCTGCTCCCGTGCCGCCCTGCCTGTATACCCCGGGCCCTTGACTCCCGCCCTCTTCGTCTTTAGACGTATACCCAACTTCCAAGTAAACCCGACAAGGCAAGACAAACGGGTCGGGCAGGCGAACCCAAACGGGAAGATCCGGCGGGCGGAACCCATGGGCGGGGCGGGCGGGCGGACCCTGACGGGCGGGGCTGGGCGGGCGGGACGTCAAGCGGGCGGGCGGGCTTCAAGGCAAGCGAACGGGCGGACGCTGACGGGCGGGCCGGGCGGACCTCCAAGCAGGCGGGTCGGGCGGGCGGACCCTGACGGACGGGTCGGGCGGGTGGACCATGACGCACAAGTCGGGCGGGCGGGCCCTAAAGAGCGGGCTGGGCGAGCGGACCATAGCGGGCGAGACAGGCGGGAGTCTCAGCGAGAGAGCGTGTCCTGCAAAGCGAGGGCGCAGTTCCTGATTCATTCAAACGTGAGGAATCTCGGGCGAGAGCGAGATCCCGGAGAAATTGCCACGAAGTCTCGCTTAGTACTGAGTACTCTGAGAGGAGGTATCCAGTGACAGCGCGATCCCTGGGTACTCTGTGAGGATATATCAGACGGGAACTGCTGTTGCGCTAGCCTGGGGCCAAGCAACACAGGTTGAGCACTAAGACTGCCCCTGGCAAACAACAGGATGTGAGGTCTGCGGGGCGAACTTCAATTGGAAAAGCAATGGGCACCTGGCAGGTGGGAATCAGTCTTCTTCAGAAGTGCGAGCTCATCATCATCTTCATCATCATCATCATCATCATCAAAATCATCATCATCATCGTCATCATCATCAGCATCAACAACAACAGCACCCCCCCCCCACACGGGAGAAGGGGAGGAGGAGAGGGGGCAGGAGAAAAAGAAGGCGGAGAATGAGGAGGAGCACATCCGCGCGGGACTGGCAGCGCAGCTGAGCAAACGGACCCACAGGGGCAGGTCCAACGGCACTGCAGGAACCTGGGCCCCATGCGGGATCATGCAGAATAGGGGGAGGGAAGGCGACCACAACGACGACGAAGTGAACGACGACGACGACGACGAAGACGACACATACGACGTCGGCAACGACGAAGACAATGACACCGACGAGGGCGACGACGACTACGACGACGACAAAGATGATGAAGACGACGACGACGTCGATAGGACAACGGCAGGGCGACCAGGGAAGGTGCTCCGCTTGAGAGAGCGCGTTTCACGGGCACTTGGATGTGAAACATTCTTCGACACGTCGAAAACTGGCCTCCCACAGCATCATCCCAAGCACCTGGCGAACCAGACTCGTTTGCAGGCGCCAGGCACCAGGGGGGGGTCGTCGTCGTCGCCGATTGTCGGCGCCAGGGGGGATCCCGGATTCTGGACGTCGGGAATGTTTCGGGGATGAACCGGCTTGAAAACTCCCCCCTTCAAGAGACCACAAACCCAGACCCCCGACGTCATGATTTCTTCAAAACGTCCACCCCCAGAGGTCTCGATCCATTTCTCGGGACCCGTGTCTCCTCCTAAGTCGCTTTTGACGGTCCCGAGGCCCAGAAAGAGCCCGGGAGAAACTGCGGCCACGACTTCTTTCCATGATGGCAGTGGAGTCTGGGGAGCGCGCTCAGTTCGTCGACCTTACCAGGGGAAGGTGTCGATCCCCTATCCCCGACTTCGTGGGGTTTTCGAAAGTGCCAAAGACTTGCGGCCCAACCCCGGGATGCACGATCGGGGGGCGACCGTCCTCGAGAGGGGTGCGTCCGAATGGCCGCATGAGGGTGTGTCCCCGAGTTTGCCTCCTTTTCTGGGCGGCTGGATGTTTCGTGGAGAAGCCCAGGGTCCGTAGACGAGCGCGTCCCACTACTCGCAAAGCAACTACTCGCAAATGGCCCAGATCCGCCGCGGGGGATCTGCGGTAAGTTACATCAGAGCAGGCATGTGTATCTCGGACGTTTGCGAGCGGGCACTTTGCGAGTCGTGGAACGCGCTCGGTGACGAGGGTTCGGGGCGAGAGATCGCCTGCGTGACCTCTGTCCTGGCGCCAACGAGACATGGCCGGGGAGCCGCCCGCGCGGCGGAGCCAGCTCCGAGAGCTCCGAGTCGTCCCAGTAGGCCGACACGGGCGCGGCGGCGGCGAAGGCGCCGGGCAGCTCGGAGACGAGGCGGAGCACGGCGCAGGCTCCGTCGGAGTGTCCAGTCACCTCGGGCCCCTCCTCTCCCAGGCAGGGACGTATCCACAACCAAGACCTGGGGCACTTGTTCGGCGCTGAGCCTGGGAGGGAAGTGAGAAGGGCCGGGCTTTCTCAGAGGGCTCACAAGTTCTCTGGCCTTCTGAAACCAAGCAGTGCCAGAAGACGCAGAGAACCTCTCAGAAGGCAAGAGGACTTCTGAGAAGCCCCGCCGCCTTCTGAGAAGGCCTCCGCCTTCTCGCCTCCCACCCTCGCTCGCTGCCGGTTGATCTTCGCCGACCTTGGCATGCGATGGATATATTGGGGCCCAAGGGGGCCCAGAGGCCATGTCCATCGACCCCATGGGGTCCCAGGACTTCAGTTCCCCAGGCGGTAGTCATGGATAAATCCGCGCCTCGCAGATCTCCGACGATATGGTTTGTGCAGTCGCGGCGTTTCTCCTCGATGTCGGCCTCTGGGGCCTGGCCTTCCAGAGTGCTGAAAAACCTCGACTGCGATCTAGATGTCTAGATCGTGAAGCCATGATTAGCCCTCCAGGAATGCCAGGGGGGCTCGTTATCAACACACACACACACTTGTTTGGCGGTAGCGGCCTCGGGCGCAGCGACGAGGCGGAGCAAACACACACACACACACACACACACACACAAATTGCAAGTCACGATTGCCAGTGTCACCCCCGCTGCGCGCGCAAGATCGCAGTGGTTGCTGGCATGGCGGGCTGTGCTGTGAGGATTTGCTCCGCGGTTCGAAGGGACCACTCCCCCGGGGGCAACACAGCAGCGCCCGCGCACCGCCCCCCTCCGTCCCCAGGCCCCTTTTGAGACCCTCCGGGCGCCCAGGCCCCAGCCGATGGCCCCCAGGATAGCCCCAGCATGGCACAAGATGCCCCCAACAATGGCCCCAGGAGGGCCGAGGATGGCAAGACTCGGCACTGGAATGGCCCCCAAGAGGCCCCAAGACAGACCCGAGCGGCCCAAGATGCCCCAAGAAATCGTTAAACCCATTGGATTGCTCAACGTTCCGTTTGTTGCATCCAGCACTGGTGGGCTTCGGAGACCACCCCGAGCTGGCCAATACCCCACCCCCCGCTCATGGCTGGCCCCAGCGAGCCCTCGGACTGGCCCAGATCTTCGGCCACGCCCGCGTCGAGGCCCTGTCCCCGATCACTCGCTGGTCGAAGGCATGTCCCCCCCCCCCCCCCCCCCGGGGGTTCCGCATTCCCAACAGCGGCGGCAGACATGCGCGGCAACGCCAATGGATGGCCATCCGTTCTCGTGCCCGCGTCATGCTCAAGCGTGCAATGATGCCCATTAGTAGAGGTTCTGCAGTTGTCAAAATGCTTCTCCACCATCGAGCTTGCTCTCCTCCATCCCAGCCCCCCTCCCTCGTAACTCATCCGTCCACGTTCCTCCACCATCCGTTCCCCCCTCCTGCAGCCCCCCGCTCTCTACCTCCCACCCTCCTCGCTAGTTCCTTAAGCCTCCCTCGTAACGGCAGCTGCCCCGAACCCGCCGGGCGGCAGGGCGGCCAGAAGGGGCCCAGGGTAAGGGGGGGGCATGTGTGCCGTGGAGGGCACACGCTCTCCAGGCGCCCCCGCCCAGGCGCCCCCATCGGCGGGCAACGGTTGATCTTCTCGTGCTCTCCGTCCGTGAAGCCTCGGGGCGCCCCGGGGCCCCTTCAGGCAACGCGAAGCCAACCCCTGAAGAGCAGATTTCTGAAACGCCGGCTGGGGTTCAGAACTCGGGGAGATGTTTGCAGCCACGGGAACCCCAGAGGCTGCGTCCAATCTCCAAGCGTCGGTTGGACCCGCAGGAGTAGGGTTCGCAATCGGTCGCAAACCCTGAAGCCAGGAGACGACCAGCCAGGGGGTGGGTGCCGGCCGCGTGCTGTACTCATCCTATGCGCGGCCTTGAGGCCCGCGGGTCACCTGGCCCTCGCCGCAAAGGAGGCCAGACCTCGCCGCAATGGAGGTGGCGACACACGCACACACACACACACATTCACACACACACACACACGCATGCCCCCCAACACACACACACAGACACACACACACACACGCACACACACACACACGCACACACACACACACGCGCGCGCGCACGCGCACACGCGCACACACACGCACACACGCACACACACACACACTCACACACACACACACACACACACACACGCACACACACACACACACACACGCACACACACACACACACAAACACGCACACACACAAACACACACACGCACTCACACACACGCACACACACACGCACACTTGTTTTACGTCGCAGCGCGGCAGAGGCAGTCCGCACACACATGCCCCCCCCACAACACACACACACACACACCACACACACACACACACACACACACACACACACACACACACACACACACACCACACACGCACGCACACACACAAACACAAACACAAACACACACATACACACACACACACACACACACACGCGCACGCGCACGCGCACGCGCACACGCACACACGCAAACGCACACGCACACGCACACACACACACACGCGCATACACGCACACACACACACACACGCACACACACACACACACACACGCACACGCACGCACACACACACACACACCCACACACACACACAAACACACAAACACACACACACACACACACGCACACACACACACGCACACACACACACGCACTTGTTTTACGTCGCAGCGCGGCAGAGGCAGTCCGCACGCGCGCTCGAGCGGTCTGGGCAACGGAAAGCGCGAATTAACCGGCGGCAGGAGGAGGAACACAGGCGGAAGCGGCCGCGGGACGGGAGGAGGGGAGGGGAGACACACACATACAGACACGACGCCAAACACCACCCACGAACACCATCGCCGCCGCCGCCACCACCTATCATCACGAGCATGACCAACAATACCACCAACCACACCCGCCGTCGCCCGAGAGCAGCCACAACGAGGGACCGCCTCAGCCATTAACCATTACACACCTCACCACCAGCACCAACCACCACAACCAACCACCAACACCACCACCAACCTAATAGGAAACACCACCACAATCCTAAGAGGAGGCACCACCACCATCCTCACAGCCAGTACCCCTAGCAAAGACAGAGAGGGTGATCACAGACGTTGTTGTGGTTTGAACACGGTGCTCGTGGCAATGGTACTGGCGGTGGCGGTTGGGGGCGGCGGTAATAGATGGAGCGGTGGTGGGGGTGGTGTAGCCGAGTATCCCAAATTCGATGGGCAGGGGCGGTGGGCACAATGGGGGGGGACAGGGAGGAAGACGATCGTCCTCCCGGAGGTCTCCTCCAACAGTCTCTGGACGACTTCGCGTGGGCCCCAGAAGGGCCAGAAAGCTCGATAGCAGAACCTGAGAGGCAGCAGCAGGTGAGCGACGAAAAGAAACAGGGCGCGTTCACGCGCGACCGTACGCGGAAAGCTTACGCGCGAATGTCCGAGCCGTCGACCCTGTGTTCTTCCGCCGCTTGGGCGGATGCGGAAGGCCCTGAAGCCGAGAGACGCGCGCCTTTGGCGACACGCAGGCTCTGCCCGAGCGCCGGTATCGCCCCAGGGGCTCGACCGAGGGCCGCAGATGCCCGGGCCGCCCTCCCTTGAAGGGGCGCCTCTGTCGCAGCCGAAGGGCGCGGCCGCCGCCGCCGCCGCTCACGGCGCTCCCGTGCGGGGCAGGCCGGGCACAGAGGCGCCGCGAACGGAGCACACGAGAGACTGCTGTGGGCTGGGGAGGGGCGGGCGCAGCCGCCGCCTGCTCAAGGTGCCCGCCGCGCCGCGGCACCTGCGGCGCTCCCCCCCCCCCGCAGAAAGGTGCCCTACACCACCCCTGCCTGGGCACTTGCCCGGCGGGGGTGGGGGGTGGGAAAAGGGAAGGGGAAGGCGGGGAGGGAGGAGGGATTCGGGAGGAGGGAGGAGGAGGGAGGAGGGACGGAGCGGCGAAGAGGGAGCAGAGAGGAGGGAGGGAAGCCGTGTGCGAGGGGCCAGGTCGTGTGGGCGATGCGGGCGCACAGCAGCGCCCGAAACGCAGGGGGCGCTGACGTTGACCTCTCATGGGGTATCGACCATCACCGCCAGACCTCCGCTGGCGGAGCCGTCCGCCACACCTTTCTACTTCCGCTGGCGTCCGCGGGCCTTCTGCCAGTTTCCACCGAAGGCGAGGGGTCAGCCCTTGGCACTCTCGAAGAGGAGGAGGCGCTTCCCGCAAACGGCCCAAACACAATATGTTGCCTCCCGGCGCGTTCCCGAATGGAGAAGAAGAGGCAGCGGCGACAAGCCCAGATGGTGGTCCAAACCTATCCCTGCCCCTTCTGAAACTCATCACCACCAAAACTCTCATCATCATCATCATCATCATCATCATCATCATCATCACCATCACCATCCTCATCCTCATCCTCATCCTCATCCTCATCCTCATCCTCATCCTCATCCTCATCCTCATCCTCATCCTCATCATCATCATCATCATCATCATTGTCAGCAGCAACATCATCAGCAGTAGGAACATCATCATCATCATCAGCCCCGTCATCAACTTCATTACAATCGTCATCATCGTCACCATCAAAAGCCGTATATCTGAATCCCCGTCACCACCAAAAGCTCCATACACACTTCCAAGAAGATCGACGTCATCGTCCCCACGTTTAAGCGAGGCAGCATCAGCTCAACATCCACACCATCAGCACAACGACTGTCATGTCCATATCTGCACTGTGTACGATCACCATCGTGGGGATCATGGCCCAGTTATCGCTGCGCTCTGGCTCCTGCGAGGCGGCGCGATCACCATCAGCTATCACAGTTCTCATCACCACTACCTCATCATCGTGCCAACCACCATCATAACATCTTCACCACCACAGTCACCATCACCGTCGCCACCATCACCTTCGTCCGCATCATCATTGTGATCCTCATCCCCATCATCAGCACAATAGTGGTCACCTTCATGAACAGCCGCAGCAGCAGATTCACCATCATCACGGACACCATCATCATCGTCATCAACATCATCATCATCAGCATTGTCATCATCAGCATCAGCATCATAGTCATCAGCATCATCATCAGCATCATCATCAGCATCATCATCGATAGCCTCATCAGCATCATAAGCATCGTCATCATCAGCAGCATCATCATCATTCAAACCATCATCATGATCATGATCATGATCACAAGCATCATTACATCATCATCATAACATCTTCATCTTCACACGCATCACCATCACCATCAGCATCAGCATCAGCATCATCATCACCACCGTCATCGTCAACATCATCATCATCATCATCATCATCATCATCAACAATATCAACAGCAACGCCCATAGTCTACGTAAGTGACGAGTCATCATTGTCACGTTTTCCCTCCGCCTCCTCCCCCATCGCTAACATTATCGCCCTCCTCCCCCGAACTCCCGCAGCGGTTCTGGTGGCCACCTCCAAGGCCGCGACGATGAGGAAGAGGAAGAGCGTCCTCCTCATCGTCCTCCTCCTCCTCTTGCCCCTCCTCTCCCGTCTCCTCCCCCATCCCTCTCCCTCTCCCTCTCCTCCCCTTCCTCCCCCTCCTTCTCACATCGTCGTTATGACAGTCCTCATCATCATCAGCAGCACCATCATCATCAGCATCATCGTCATCGCTATCACCATCACCATCATCATCAGCATCATCATCAGCACCATCACCATCGTCATCACAACCATCATCACCATCGTCATCAGCAGCAGCATCATCATCATCATCATCGTCATCAACATCATCATCACCACCACCCGCAACAACAACAGCAACAACATCATCATCATCATCATCGTCATCAGCATCATCATCATCATCATCATCATCATCATCATCATCATCATCATCATCGCCGTCACCATCCACATCAGAAGCAACACCAACCGCCGCGGCAGCAGCAGCACCGCCAACAGCCTACGTAAGTGACAGATCTTCATCGTAACGTTTTTTTCCTCGCCCCCACCATCATTGCCAATATCGCCTTCTTCCCCCGTGCTCGTGCAGCGGTACTGGTGGCCACATCGGAGGCCGCGGCGGTGAGGAAGAACGTAATCCTCCTCCTCCTCCTCCTCCTCCTCCAAATCCTCCTCACCGTCCCCCTCGTCGCCCTCCTCCTCGTTCCCCAATCACCTTCCCCCCTCCCTCGCCCCCCCCCCATTCTCCCCCACCGCCTGGCCTTCCTGTTCCTCCTCCTCTCCTCCTCCTCCCCGTCCTCATCATCATCACCAGCATCATCACCATCATCAGCATCGTCAGCATCAGCATGATCATCACTATCACAACCATCATCAACAACACTTTCATCACCATAATCGTCGTAAACACCGCCATCGCCATTGCCAACATAGTAATCATCAGCATCACGATAGTCGTCGTCACCCACATCGCCGTACTGCTTGCCATACGTATCGCCAATGGCATCGTGCTCATCCTCATCATCACCAGAAACATCGTCATCATCAGCACCATTATCATCGCCATCGGCATCATCACCATCATCATTAGCACCGTCGTCATCGTCATCGTCATCGTCATCGCCATCGTCGCCATCGTCAGCATCACCATCATCATCATCATCATCATCATCATCATCATCGTCATCGTCATCGTCGTCATCAGCATCAGCATCAGCATCAGCACCACCACCATCATCATCATCATCATCATCATCATCATCATCATCATCATCATCATCATCATCATCGCCAGCATCAGCATCAGCATCACCATCGTCAGCAGCAGCAACAACGCCCAAAGACTGCGTAAGTGGCAAACCACCATCCTCACGTTTTCACCCCTCCTCCCCAATCACTGCCATCATCGCCGTCTTCCCACGTGCTCCCGCAGCATTTCGAGTGGCCACCTCCACGACCGCGACGGTGAGGAACGGCGTTGTCCTCCTCCTCCTCCTCCTCCTCCCCCTCCCCCCCCCCCCCCCTCCTCCCCTACCCCACTCCGACATCTCCCCCCCCCCCCCCTGCCTCTCCTCTCCACCCCCACCCTGCTCCTCCACCTCTTCCCCCCCCCCCCGTCATCAGCATCATCATCAGCAGCAGCAGCAGCGTCACCAGCATCAGCAGCAGCATCATCATCGCCATCATCACCATCATCAGCATGCTCAGCATCATCATCAGCATCAACATCATCAGCATCATCATCCGCATCACCATCATCATCCTCATCACCATGACCACCAGCATAATCCGCGCCACCACCTCCGCCGCACACACCACCACCATCATTAGCAGCAGCGCCATCATCCTCAGCAGCACCATCATCGTCAGCATCATCGCCATCGCCATCACCATCATCAACAGCATCACCATCAGATTCATCATCATCATCCTGAGCAACATCCTCATCATGCTCATTGTCATTGTCAGGGTGATCGTCAGCATCGTCATCATCATCAGCATCATCATCATCAGCATCATCGTCATTACATCACCATCGTGATAGTCACGCCGTTCCCTCCTCCTCGTTCCCCATCACTGCCGCTGTCGCCCACCCCCCACCCCCCACCCCCCCCCCCCCCCTCAACGCCCGCAGCGGTGAAGGTTGCCACCTCCAAGACCGTGACAGTGAGGAAGAGCGTCCTCCTCCTCCACATCCTGCTCCTCCTCCTCCATCGCCCCTTCTCCTCCCCATCCCCCCCCCTTCTCCATCTCCTCCCCCATCCGCCCTAGCCACCACCCTCCTCCATCTCCGCCCCGTCCACCCCCTCGTTCTCCACCTCCTCGTCCTCCTCCTCCGCCTTCTCATCCTCTTCCTCCTCCTCCCCCTCGTTCTCCTCCTCCTCCCCCTCATCCTCATCATCATCATCATCATCCCTCGTTCTCCTCCTCCTCCCCCTCGTTCTCCTCCTCCTCCCCCTCATCCTCATCATCATCATCATCATCATCATCATCATCATCATCATCATCATCATCATCATCATCATCGTCATCAGCATCACCATCATCATCATCATCAGCATCAGCATCAGCATCATCATCATCATCATCATCATCATCATCATCATCATCATTATCATCATCCTCATCATCATCATCATCGTCATCGTCATCATCATCATCATTAGCCTCATCATCATCATAATCAGCAGCATCATCATACGCATCAGCATCAGCATCATAATCATCATCAGCATCAACATCATCATCAGCATGCTCAGCATCATCATCATCATCATCATCATCATCAGCATCAGCATCATCATCCTCATCACCATAACCACCAGCATAATCCGCGCCAGCACCTCCGTCGCACACACCACCACCACCATTAGCAGCAGCGCCACCATCGTCAGCAGCACCATCATCGTCAGCATCATCGCCATCGCCATCATCATCATCATCATCATCATCATCAGCAGCAGCAGCAGCAGCACCATCATATTCACCATCATCCTGAGCAGCATCATCATCATGCGCATTGTCATTATCAGGGTGATCGTCAGCATCATCATCATCATCATCATCATCAGCAGCATCGTCATTACATCATCACCATGATAGTCACCATCAGAAGCAACAGCACCGCACGAAGACTATGTACGCCATGAATCATCATCGTCACGACGCTCCCCCCCTCCCCTTTCCCTATCACTGCCGCTGTCGCCCACCCCTCCACCCCCCCCCCCCCCCTACGCCAGCAGCGGTGAAGGTTGCCACCCCCAAGACCGCGACAGTGAGGAAGAGAGTCCTCCCCCTCCACATCCTGCTCCTCCTCCTCCATCCCCCCTTCTCCTCCATCACCCCCCCCCTCCATATCCTCCCCCCTCCCCTAGCCCCCACACTCCTCCATCTCCGCCCCCTCCTCCTCCCCCTCGTTCTCCACCTCCTCCGCGTCCTCCTCCTCCTCCTCCTCCTCCTCCTCCTCCTCTTCCTCCCCCGCCCCCTTGTTCTCCTCCTCCTCCCCCTCATCAACATCAGCAACAACAACAACAACAACAACATCATCATCATCATCATCATCATCATCATCATCATCATCACCATCATCATCATCATCAGCAGCAGCAGCATCAGCATCATCATCAGCATCATCATCATCAGCATACGCATCATCGTCATCATCAACATACTCACCATCAGCAAAATCATTGTCATCAGCAGCAGCAGCCTCATCATCATCATCATCATCATCAGCATCCCCATTACCATCATCACCAGCATCATCATCATCATTTTCAGCATCAGCATCATTATCTTAATGACCCTCATCATCACCATCAACGGCACGGGCATCGTTATGGTCATCGCCGTCGTTGCCATCATCATCATCATCATCATCACCATTATCATCATTATCATCATCATCGCCATCATCATCAGCATCCACAGCGTAGCCATCACCATCAACTGCATCACCATCATCGTCATCATCATCATCACCAGCATCAGCAGCAGCAACACCGCCCAGAGTCTACGTACGTGGCAACTCCTCATCGGCACGTTTGCCCGCCTCCTCCCCATCACTACCGTTATCGCCCTTTTCCCCGTACTCCCGCAACGATTCCTGTGGCCACCTTCAAGACCGCGACGGTGAGACAGAGTAGCCGCCTCCTCCCCCTCCTCCCGCTCCTCCCCCGTCTCTTCCCCAACCCCCCATCCCCTTCCCCCAACTCCCCCTCCTCCCTCTCCTTCTCCGTCCTCTCCTCCTCCTCCTCCTCCTCCTCATCATCATCACCATCATCATCAACATCATCAGCATCACCATCATCATCATCATCATCATCATCATCATCAACATTATCATCATCATCCGCAACAGCAGCATCATCGTCATCATCCTCATGGTGATAATGACGGTCATCATCAACATCACTCTCATCAAGATCAATGGCACCAGCATCGTCGTCATCGTCATGATAATGCTGATGACGATCATCATCACCATTATCATCGTCATCAGCATCAGCATCATCATCGTCATCCTCATGGTGATAATGGTGATCATCATCAAGAGCATCATCATCCAGATCAGCGGCACCAGCATCGTCGTCATCGTCATGATAGTGCTGATGATAATAATCATCAGCATGACCATCATCATCTTCATCATACTCACCATCACAACCACCATCATTATCATCGTCGTCATCGTAGTCGTCACCATCATCATAACCATCATCAGCATCAGCATCCTCAGCACCATCCGCCTCACCATCATCATCATAGTCATACTCATCATCAACATCATCGTAATCGACATCAGCATCATAGTCATCACCATCAACAGCAACAGCATCATCAGAATCATCATCAGCATCAACATCATGATGATGATCATATTTCTGAGCATCAGCATCATCATCATCACCATCACCACCATCATCACCAACATCATAGTAATCATCATATCAACATGATCATGATCAATTCCATTATCAACGCCATCAACATTCCGTGAACACCGTCATCAGCATGATCAACACCAATATGATCCTCATCACCGTGATCAGCATCATCCAGATCATCAAAAGCATTTCATTATCGTCAGCATCTTCCTTTTAACCATCAGGATCATCATCATCGTCACCAGAACCGTCATCACCATCAACATCAACAACAGCAGCATTATCATGCTCATCATCATCGTGTCGCTCCACCTGGCCAGGACATGTCGTTTTGTGTGTCTCAGGCCCAGCAAGTCGTGCAGGACAGGGCAGCATCTCGGACAGGCCGCGCCACGAGGCTGAGGAGGAGGATGGGGCGAACGGCGATACAGCACAGGCACACACAGACACACGCACACACAAACACAACAACACCGAACGAACGAGGAGGAAGAGAAGCCCGAATCACCCCGAATGGGCTTCTGGCCAAAACGGCAAACAATCAATCCATTTATAAACTACCTAACACGGCACAGCCGCGGAACAACAATGGTCTGTTCCAGGCCCAAGAGCAAAAAGGAAATGGGTAAGGCTCAGCAGCACGCGTCCAAAATTTGCCCGAGCCCGAGTCCTGGCCAGTGAGTACAGTGTGTCGCTTGCCAACAAGAACTATACACACACACACACGCCGGAACGGCCCTGGCAGAGACCCGGAAAGGTCGATTTTAAAGTTTGGCCCCCAGACCTGACCCGAGGACGCTTGCGCCATCGCGCTTCAAAAACGCAATAGTCAACAACAGAGGTGTGACTATCAAGCCTGCGGCAGAAGCGATCTAATTGAGACCTGCCACGTCCAAGACGCACTAGGGCTCTCGAGAGTCAGGGGGATTCGCATACATACGGCAGCACGTGCGGATAAGAAAAAGGTAGAACTTCGACTGGCCGTTTCCCCGGACACAAGCTTGCCGGGCCCGCTCAAGATTAGGCTGCCCCCCAAGACGAGAGGAACCTCAGCCTGCGCCAGCTGGTCTCTGGGGGCCCGTGCCTTGCCTGGGACCAGGAGCAACGTGGAATGCCTATCCAGATTTCCACGGCCCCCCAGTAATCCACCTCCGCGAATTCTTCTGGATACAAGGCCTATCCAAATCAAACCAAGGCTGCCGAAGGATGTCCACAGGCACAACTCCGTAGCCCCAGGAACCCATGGCCAGGGACATCCCGGCTCGCCCAGCGTAGAGTTCCAGGAAAACTTGCTTTCGGCAGACTTGGGCGCTGGGAAGCGCTTTTCTCAAAACTCGCCGAAACCTCGCGCGGACCTCGGCATCCGTCAGGCCCGGGGCGGGCGCGGCGGCAGCGGCGGGATAGCCTCGCCCAAGATGCCGATCTCCCTGAGCCGCCCTGCCGCGGCCCGGCCGAAGTCGAGCACGGCGGGCGTGGCCTTGTGCAGCTCCGTCAGCGCCTGGGCCTCCTTCCCGCCCGCAGCGGCCCCAGGCCTCGACCTCCAGCGACTTGGCCGGCAGGTCGTGCAAGGCGCCCCCGCGCCTGAGGCCATGCGCCGTCAGGCCCGGGCGCTCGAGCCCGAGCGCCTCCGCCGAACCCTGCATCTGCACCGTCAGGTCGTTGTTTGGGAAGGGCCAGGCCCGTTGGTCCGCCAGCCTGCGCCGCGCTCTCAGAACAGCGAGACGGTCGCACAGGTAGTCCACGCCGTCCAGCAACGCGCTCTCGCCGAAGGCCCCGACCTGGGCGGGCGCGCCCACCTCGCCTGGCCCCTGCAGCAGCGCCCGCGTCTGCGCGCCGAAGCCGGTCTCCGCCACGGGCGGAACCAGCTGCGCGCGCGCCAGGCCGTCGACGCCCCCTGGGCCTCAGGCACGCGCGGAAGGCCAGCACTAGAGCCACCGCGTACTCCGCCGAGCCCTTGGAGAGCACGCGCCCCCCTAGAGCTGCCGCCGGCAGCCGCTAAGGGACAGGATGCGGAGTGATTGCGGGGACCAATTCGGCCCGGCCTGCCATCGCCCGCGAAGCGCGAGGGACGCCCCCTTCGCGGTAGCGGCCGACCTCCGGGTAGAAGAACTTCACCGCTGCCAGCGCCATGCCAGCCGCGTCGCCGGTAGCAGACCTTCACCGCTGCCGGCGCCATGCCAGCCGCGTCGCCCGCGCGGACGCTTGGTCGGGGCCCTCCGTCGTGGTCCAGATCGCCCCAGCCTCCACTGCCCAGCGCAACAATGCCTCCGCTAGCCTCTGGCAGTCGAGGAACGTCGCCATGGCCACTGACCGCGACTCCAGGAAGGCGGACGGGCGCGAGCCTGCCTGCGAGGGGCGCCGACTCGGCCGATGGCGTCTGGCGCCAATTCTTCCTCGCGGTTGCTGCCGCCGCCGAAAAGGGCCCCACCATGGTGGTCCAGTCGCCGCGGATGGGCCCTGGAATCCCGGCCCGAGAGCGAGTCCTGGCCCTTCCCGTTGCCGCCGAAGCTCGGGAAGAGCGGCGCGGCTGGCAGGTTGCGGCCAGCGCCGGCACCGGCATCCGCGTCTGCGCCGGGGCCGCCCTCGCCCTGCTGTTGGATGTAGCAGCAGCCTCGGGGCGGGTTATCAGCGGGGCCCCTCTCTGGCGGGGCCCAGCGAACACGAGCCCGAGGGCGGCATGCAAAGTAATGGCGCGTACTTATGTGGGAATGTCGCGAAGCTGGACGGCGGCTGACCGCCCTTTTTCCGCGGCAAGGGCTAGTCCCAGATTGTCGACCAACAAGGGGGCCCGATGACCAAAAGCCCATCGATCTCGAAGGACGCGCCGAAGGGAGGTCGAGAGAGCGAGCCCCTCCAAACGGAGGGCGTCCGCTGGACCCCGCCAGGGGGGGATTCAACGACGCGCGCGCTTCATGAAGCGCGCGTCCACCACGTCGCAGGCCAGCGCCCGCCCCTCCGCCTGGCACAAGCTGTCCGGCAGGTCGTCAGCCGCCAGCGCGCCGTCGAAGCCTTCGGTCTCGCCGCGCAGCGCATGGGCCCGAGCGACCGCGGCGCCCTGCCTATGGCGCCAGCGCTCGGCAGTGCGGCCCCAGCGCGCCGCCCCCTCGGCCGCGGCGACCCGCTGGCAGACCCTGCAGCCCCAGTGCGCGGCATGGTTCGCCACGGCCGCCCCGTGCCAGCGCCCGTCGGCGCGCGCCGCCAGCAGCGGCGGCAAGTTCCTGACGTGCCACGGCCCCTCCCGCGCAGAGGTCCGCGCCCGTCTGCGCCCCGAGGATCTCGATGAGCGGGTGGACCGAGCTGAACGCCGAGAGGGTCGGCTACTGGAGCACCGCGATCCAGGCAGCGCGGCCCGCGGCGATCTCCAGCGCATGGCCCGAGCACGAGCCTCGCCTCGGCAGGTCCTCGATCGCCAGCCTTAAACGCCACGCGCGTCGGGCCGAGACTCCAATCGCGCGGCGCCCCCCTGTCGAAGTAAAGCCCCGCAAAATCAATCTCGCGCGCTGCCCCGTCGGCCTCCACGCGGGCGGCGAAGCCTCTGTTCGTCTGCGCCACCGCCGCTGACCGCCGAGCAGCGGCCGCCTCGCCCGTCGGCGACCCCGTCGCCATGAAGTCGTCGACGTAGGCGGCCGACTGCAGCGGCCTCGAGGACCCGAGGCCGCGAGGCCTCGCGGTCCTTGACCAGAGCGCCAGCTGTCTGCCCGCCCCGCGCCAGGCCCTCCTCGGTCGCGAGTTGGCACAAATGCAGCGCCCAGCTCGAGTGCGTCGGGAGGGCCGTCAGCAGCGGCGCGTAGAGCGCCGAGGCCTCGCAGCCCCGCAGCCCTGCCGAGCCGCCCCGCAGCGCCGGTAGACGAAAGCAGGCGCCCAGCTCCTCGGGCACCACGACTGAATGGAAAGCGTTCTCGATGTCGCAGCTGCTGAACCACGCCGCGTCGCACTCACGAGCCCCCGGCTTGCTGGGCGCAGCGGCCGAGGGCCAGTGCGTCGAGGGGGGCGCCTGAAGTCGCAGTTCGCCAGCCGGGCGTCGAATCTGATCCGCTGCCGGCCCCCCCTTCTTCTTGGCGAAGAGCAGGCCCGCCGCGGCGGCGCCGCTCGGGGAGTCGGGGGCGGGCGCCAAGCCGACCGTGCCCCCTCTGAGAAAGCCTTTCGCAAAATCGCCGCGCACTCGAATATCGCGGAGCGCGGGATGAAGACGGGGGCGAACAAATCCGAGCTCAGACCGAAGGGCATCCGCTGCAGCTGGAAGCATTCGCGCGTCGGCCGTCGGATCTCGACAGCGCAGGGCGCGCGGTCGAGATCGCGGCGTCCAACGGGGCGGGCCTCGCTCCAGAGGGTGGCCAGGGCGCAGCGCCGTTGTCGTCGTGGATGACCGCAGTCGAGCACTCGCCGCGCATGGCGGCGCCCCCGCAGAGCTCGCGAAAGCTCCCGCGGCGGCGAAGGTCAGCTGGACACGCGCCGATGGCGCGGTAGGTGCGCTCGATGCGGTCGCGGCGCAAACTCTGCGTCGCGGTCGGCGGCCCGGCGGCCGACTGCTTCGCGCGTCTGGCGAGGGGGTCGAGGGGCGCCGTCGCCCGCCCGTTCAAGGGCGCGCCGACGACGAAGATCTCGGAGGGCCAGCCTTTCCAGCGTCAGGACGAGGGGGGCGGTCGGCGAGGGAAGATGCCCCGCTGGCGCATCCCCCCCCCCCCCCCCTCGCGGCCGAAAGCTCCAATGCCTGCGCGCCCTGGGCCAGAGGGCAGCAGGCCACCGAGATCGAATGTTGCGGCCGTGTCGTCAGGCCCCGCCGCGAGCAGCCCTTGGCCCCCTCTTGAGCCTGGCCAGCTGCCGCCCCCCCTGCGCCTCGCGCCGCTCCTTGGCCAGCGCGTTCTTCCAGGCAATCTCCTCGCTGATCCAGGTGGGCAGCGCAGGGCGCGCCATCGGCCACCTCGCTGTGGCTGGCCATCCCCGTTGAGTAGTAGTCCACGTCGCGGCTCTCCCCGCCGCCCTTCCTGACGCCGAGGACCTCGTCGCGAAGACGCCCCTTCTGCAGCGGGGGCCGGCGGCTGACGAACTCGGGGCTGGCCAAGTTCGCGGCGCGGAACTGGACATGGCGCAGCTCTGTCGCGAAAACCTTGCTGAACTCCAAGTGGTTAGAGACACCGATGTCGTCCATGCCGAGCCGCGCGATAAATTTCCGCTGAACATGATGGCCCAAGGCGTTGGCCCCGTTCGCCAGCATCAACGTAGCCACCCAATGCACCCACTGTCCGAGGCCCGGCGACTGGCCAATCGTTGTAGACGACCTCCTGCAGGAGGGAGACCCCCGAGGCGAATGATCGATGTCGCTTGCCGTTGACGTCGCACAGCACCGCGAAGTTGCGATCGTCAGACCCCTCAGCGCCAGCGGCGGCTGTAGCGGGGGCGCCTGCGATGGCAGGCGCGGCGCCGGCCAGCGCGGCGGCCAGGCCGGCCGCGCCTCCCGCAGTCGCGCGGCGCCGCCCTGGCCGCCCCCGCGGCGGGCGCGGCCCCGGCTACTCCTGCTGCCGCGGGCGCTGCCAATGCACGGGCAGCGGCACTGGGGGGATTCGCAAGGACCGCTCCTCCACCTCTGGCCGCCGGCGCCACCAGCGCGCCTGCTCCAGCGCCTCCGTCAGCGGCACCTGCTGCTCCACCGCCCACGAGTCCCGCAAACCCTCCGACAAGCCCTCTGGCGGCTCCTGCACCCGCGGCGAGCCCGCTGGCGGCCGCGCCAGGAGCGGGGCCTGCCGCAACGGCAGATGGCGCCCCGCCACCGGCGACCGCGGCGGCCCCTCTACCAGGGACCACGGCGACGACGCCGGGAGCCCCACCAACAGCACCAGCAGGCGCAGCGGCCGCCATGTCCCGAAACGCCGCGTCGTGCGCGTCCAGCAATGGCCCCGCCCGCACAGCGAAGGCGGCCAGCTCGGCCAGGGTGAGCGGCGCAGCGAAGTCGTACACCGCAAGGCCTGCCTTGGCCGCGGGTAAGGTGATCTCCCCGCCCTCCCGGCTGAGCGGTCGCCCGGGCCCGATGCGATACCAGTGCCGGATGCCGTCATTGTCATCAGTGAAGTACTCGATGAAGAAAGAGGTCGTGATCTGGCGATAACACAGGCGAACATCAACGCGAGAGACACCCACAACCACACACCCGTGAAGTAAGACAGCTCCTGCCACAGCATAATTACTCAACGTACACTTCACTTCCAAAACTTAAACCCTTTTGGCTGTCGTCAACCGCTCACGCCCACCAGCGATCCGCACGAACTCGGGACGTACTCCCAATCCCTTACTAGTCGAACCCACCTAAAAAACCGGACCCCCCTCCAAATGCGACCTAATATTCCGGACCCCCTCTTCGACGGGGCGCCTTGATAAACCGAACCCCCTAAGCTCCAATCCAAAGAAAACACCCTAATAAACCGGACCCCCCAGTTACAAAAAAGGCGCCTTAAAAAACTGGACCTGGGGACCGATTCATAAAGGATTTAGAATAGCGTTGTCGCCTCGCCCAGGAGCTCCAGCAGCTCACCGGCCTCGATCGCGGCCGCTTGCACAAGGCGCAAGACCCAGCGGCACAAGGCCCGGCGGGCAAGTGCTCCCACTGCCCCGGAGCAGCGCGAGACCAGTTCCCACAGCAGGAGCGTCATGAGGCCGAAGGAAACCTCGAAGACCCAGGGGAACTCGGTCTTGGCCGGCGCGGGGCACGCCAGACAAGGGTCAGAGCGCACGCTGACGATCGGCGTTTCAGCCACGGGCAGGCACCTCTCCAGGCCCGTGCACAGCTGATCTGCCAGCGTGGCAGTGGGCGGCGCGGCCGCCGGGCAGCTCTGTGCTGGCGGGGCTGGAACCGCGGGGGGCAGTGCCGGGCGAGGCGCCGGCGCCAGCGGCGCTGGGACGGCCCGCGCAGCGAGCCACAACTGGCTGAGCCACGCGCTGCCCGCGTGGAAGGCCAGCAGCACCACGCCCCAGCCCACCAGGCGCATGCAGGCCGCACGGGGCTTCGGGCGGCCTCCCTCGAAAAAGGCTTGGGCCGAAGCGGTTGCGGATGCAGCCGAGCGGCCTTCTCTCTGCTTCACGATTACTGTTCAAGTGCTGCCCATGATCGTCATGATCACGATGATGATGTGCTGATCAGCATGATCAAGATCATCATCATCATCATCCTCATCACCATCCACATCCACATCCTCATCACCATCAGCATCCTCATCATCCGCATCAGCATCCGCATCAGCATCATCAGCATCACCATCAGCAGCATCATCAACAGCACCAGCATATCATCATCAGCATCCTCATCAGCATCACCATCATACCATCATCATCAGCTGCATCAGCATCAGCATCAGCATCCGCATCCGCATCCGCATCCGCATCAGCATCAGCAGCAGTATCAGCATCAGCAGCAGCATATGCATCAGCATCAGCATCAGCAGCAGCAGCAGCAGCAGCATCATCCTCATCCTCATCTTCCTCATCCTCATCCTGATCCTCATCCTTATCCTTATCCTCATCATCCTCATCCTCATCCTCATCCTCATCCTCATCCTCATCATCATCAGCATCATCATCATCATCATCATCATCCTCATCCTCATCCTCATCCTCATCCTCATCCTCATCCTCATCCTGATCCTCAGCATCAGCATCAGCATCAGCATCAGCATCAGCATCAGCATCATCATCATCATCATCATCATCATCATCATCATCATCATCATCATCATCATCATCATCATCAGCATCAGCAGTATCATCATCTGCCTCCTCCTTCACCACGAATTCCACGCCCACGGCGCCCCCGACGGGGGCGGGAGGCAGCGGCAGCCCGCCAGGGTGGCGGTCCGGGCCGAAGTGCACTACGCCGTCGCCCACCTGATTCCCCGGGTGTCCCAGGGCACTTCCGAGCGCTCGAAACAGGGGAGCGGTTCGAGGTTCGAGGTGTTCGGGCGTTTTCGGGGTCTCGGCGGTTTTCCAGCATCGGGGTGCCTTCCAGCGGCTGCGTGTCGCCGAGAGCATTCCTGGGTGCCCAGATCGCCCCGAACGGCCACCACAGAGCCGAGTTACGGCCTGAAAACCAGGGGACAACGCTCACTGACAGACCGAAGAGAATCAAGAGGGGGCATTCTAGAGGGGGCTCTCCTCCTCCCCCTCCTCCATCCCCCTTCCCCCGCCCTGTTTCTTACAAGTAGCGCCTCTCTCTCTCTCTCTCTCTCTCTCTCTCCCATTCTACAGTCAGCCCGTATAATACGGACGCACGACAAGGATGCAAGGGCCTTGGAAGGCCATGCCGACACTCTGCGGGCGGGGCGCGGCCAGGGAAAGCGATCAAGGATGAGCCGAAGGGGAAGGGTGCAAGGGTAACCTTGGAAAGCTGCTGATCCTTACTATGCGGGTTAACTGTAGCGCCTCCCTTTGCCCTCCTATCCCCCCTCCTCCTCCACGTCCTTTCTCCATCCTCTCGGGGGCGACGATGGGGGCGAAAAGCACAGGAGAGGGCAATACATGTATCCATGGGCGCCGATCGTCCATGTCTTCGGCGAGGCTCCCCGACGAACGCGTGTGATGCTAGCTAGTGCCTGGGCTGTTGGACCCGATCGTCGCCTCCGATCCGCTTTCAGTGGGCCCCGCGCACTTCCGAGCGCTCGGGGCGGGGGGGGCCTGTAGAGAAGGAGAAGGAGCATGACGGGGGGTTCTGGAGGGGGTTCTCCTCCACACACTCCTCCTCCCAGTCCTCCTCCCCTTCCTCCATTAAGACGAAGCCAAGACGAGGATCACATCCGGTGAGGATAAATCGAGAATCTCTGAGATCCTTCGGCTATGGAGGATGTCTCGGGCGCCGCGGCCTTCTCAGAGAACGTTCGCGAACGCTCTGAGAGCATTCCGGAACGCTCTGAAACGGATTTATCCTTGCCGTAGCCCCATCCGACCTTCCTCGATTCCCTTCTCACAAAGACCACGTCCCTGTCGCACCACCAGACGTGTGATTAGGGCGGGCTGGGCTTCGCCTGAGACTTCCCCACCGATTGCGATCCTGGGGCATGAGATGTCCAGCAGCTGCACGGATCAAGGGCGACTCGTTTTCAAAATGGGGCTCGTCTTTAACATGTCCAACAGCTACACGGATAGAGGGCGGGTCGTTTTCAAAATGGTGCGCTCGCCATGAGGCTGCGTACGTGTGCTTCGTACTAGAGCACGTAGTGATGCGATGGAGGGCTGCGTTCTTTCAACACGGGGCTCTCGCCTAAGAGTTACTCACCAAGTGGACCCAGAGCTCGAACCTTTTACAACCAGTGCACGGATAGAGGGCGATTATCTTCAAAAAACCTATCATTTGAGACTGCGCTAGGATGTGCCATGGAGCTGAAACGTTTGAAACGGATGCGCGTGTGTATGGTGGTTCGATTTCAAAGAGGGCATGCTGCACACTTCCATTGAACTGGCTGACCCCACCCAGTCGGTTTCCTGATATCTCGAACGATGGAGAGCGCGTTCCCGTTTCAACACGGAGATCCTACCTGAATTTCAGGTCTGGGGCGCCCGTCTTCAAAAGGGGGCGCTTCCGCGCTCCCCGCAGTGAAAAAGAATGCTGACAGGGACGAGTGAGAAGGGGACTTGGGGCAGGACGTTGTATCGCAACATCGTTGATACATCTTGTGTTTTCTCTGGTCCTCTTCCTTCTCCTCCCCATCCTACCTCTCCTCCTCATGTTCCCCCATCCGCCTCCCCCTGCCCCATCTTATCCTCCTCCCCCTCCCCCTCCATCCTCGCCTCCTGCAGGAGGAGGAGGAGGAGGCGGAGGAAGAGGATGAGGAGGAAAAACTGCGGGAAGGGGAGGCGGAGGGAGAGGAGGGGGCCATGACGAGAACGATGACGAGAGCGAGCAGGATTCATTTGACATACAGCGCCAATGACCTCACATAAAGAAAGAGGGCGACAAATATCAAGCTCAACAGAGATCCCCGCTCTCCTTGCGGCCTGGACGAACCGGAGAGCGATGAGACAAAGCGAGGAGGAGAACGAGGGGGAAGGGAGACGAGGGGGAGGGGCAGGGGGAGGAGGCGGAAGAGTTGGCATTGGGGGAACAAGATGCGGAGAGGGAGGAGGAGCAGTCGGAAGAATGAAAGGAAGAGGGGGGTGAGGGGAGGTCCCCACCACCGCGCACATGGGCTACGAACCGTCTCAAGCGTTCACTGCCGCTCTTTTGTGCCTGCGCGTTTGATGCTGTTGCACGCTTCAGCCTGTTATGTGCCAGATAAATTCGCTGCTTCGACCCCTCGGTCAATCGCCGTGGACACACATCCCGTGGCCAGGCGGGATCCCCCTGTTGAAAACGAAATGTCCTCTCTCCCCTGAAGCATCAAAGATGTGGCAAGGCGGGGCCAGAACATCCACGGACATGTGTGGAGACAACCCTTTTTGCACATGGGCAGCCCTCCAGTCCTCCATCCATGCAACTGGTGCCTAGCCTTGAACAGTTGGCCAGGGCCGAACGCAATCTCAAGCGAGACTCCTAACTTGAGAAGGATGTGGAAACGATCCCGCCACCTTCCGTGTAGCTGCTGCAGGGTCGCGAAGCTGTGGTAGCACATGCTGAGAAAGCCTAGGGCGATTGTCATATGTTGACGAGGAATCGCCCTCCACCCGTGCAACTGAATAAAAAGTTCAAGACACGTATGCGCGGCGCCAAAGCGAGCGTCGTGATTTGAAAACGGTCCGCCACCAGCCCGTGCAACTGCTGAAAATTGCTGAGACGCATGCGCGCGGAGCCGAGGCGAGACCCAACTTTCGCAAACCAGCCGCCCACCCCACCATCCGTGAAACGGTTGAACATGGCTCAGACAAACAAGCGTGGGCGGGGTCAACGCGAGAACCGTACTATATAGTATAAAAAGAATTGGTTATCTAAGAATTGGTGTCGCCAAGCCCCCGGCCAATCCCGGCCAACCCTTCTGGGCAACACAATGCGCACTGGAAGCGAGCGGGCACGCTCGGGCTGACTTTCCTGGCATCAGCGCTGGCAGCGCGATGGCCAACGCGCGCGAGCGGGCGTGCATGGAGTGAATTTCGCGGCAAAGGTGCCGGCCATACGATGTGCACCATACACGAGCAGGCGCGCTCGGACATAGCTTCCTTCCTCAAGCGCTGGCAATGCGATGTGCGGTGCCCGCGAGCCAGCACGTTTGCAATGCACTTCCTGGCCTCAGCGCTGGCAACGCAATGACCATCAAACGCGAACGGGCACTCCTGGAGTGACCCCGCCCGCAAAATCCTCAGCGGAAAGGCCAGCACCATAAGCAAGTTGGCAGGCTCGGGAAGGCTTCCTGACGACAGTGCTGGCGTTGCCGACGAGGATGACGACAACGAGGACGACGGCCACGCACCGCGCCCGCCCCGGCAGCGGGCTCGGCCCGCACCTGGCTTTCCAGGACGAGCTGTGGGGAAAGGAAGAAGCGGGAGGAGGAAGAGGAGAAGGAGGGGGAGGAGCAGGAGGAGGAGGAGGAGGAGGAAGAAGAAGAGACACGACAACGGAAAGAGCGGCCTACAGCCACAGCCGCGCCTGCGGCCCAAGATGGAGCGCAGGGCCGAGGGCGCCGTCGGCTATGGCATCGCGGATAGGCGCAGGTTCCCAGAGCCCAGAGGTCCGAGGATGTCTCACGCGATACAGGCCTCCTCCTCCTCCTCCTCCTCCTCCTCCTCCTCCTCCTCCTCCTCCTCTTCCTCATCCTCTTCCTCCTCCTCCTCCTCCTCCTCCTCGTTCTCCCCCTCCCCCGCTCCCCCATTCCCAGGATGTTCTTCGGCAGAGTCGCGAGGGCATCCCGCGCGAAATGGGCCAGATAACCTGGCGACCTCAAGCCGAGGCATCTCGGGCCCCGTTCTGAGGATGGTTCACGCGAAACGAGCCCGCCGTTCGTCGTCGTCCTCCTCCTCCTCCTCCTCCTCCTCCTCCTCCTCCTCCTCCTCCTCCTCCTCCTCCTCCCCTCCTCCTCCCCCTCCTTTCCCCTCTCCCTGGATGCCCTCGCCAGTTGTGGGGGTGTCCTAAGCAACGCGGGCATCGCGGGGCCCAGAGTTCCAAGGGCGTCTTTCGCGAAATGGGCCAGGACACTTCGACAACCGCATCTAAGTGGGGCCTGGACTTGCGAGGTTGTCCCAGGCAAGATGGGCCCGCGGACCGTCCTGCGATTGTTGCCGAGGGCCCGCGTGATCTCACCCCGCGGGGCCTCGAATGCCCCACGTCCTCCTCCTCCTCCTCCTCCTCCTCCTCCTCCTCCTCCTCCTCTCCTCCTCCTCCTCCTCCTCCCCTCCTCCCCCTCCCCCTCCTCCTCCTCCTCCTCGCCCTCGCCCTCGCCCTCCTCCTCCTCCTCCTCCTCCTCCTCCTCCTCCTCCTCATCCTCCTCCTCCGCCTCCTCCTCCTCCTCCTCCTCCTCTTCCGCCTCCTCCTCCTCCTCCTCCTCCTCTCCTCCTCCTCCTCCTCTCCGCCGCCTCCTCCATCCTCCTCTCCTTCTCCTCCTCCCCCCTCCTCCTCCTCCTCTTCCTCCTCCTCCGCCTCCTCCTCCTCCTCCTCCTCCTCCTACCTCTCCCCTCTTCCCTCCCCCCCTCCTCCTCCTCCTCCTCGCCCTCGCCTCGCCCTCCTCCTCCTCCTCCTCCTCCTCCTCCTCCTCTTCCGCCTCCTCCTCCTCCTCCTCCTCCTCCGCCTCCTCTCCTCCTCCTCCTCCTCCTCCTCCTCCTCCTCCTCTTCCTCCTCCTCCTCCAAGTCCTCCTCCCCCCTCCCTCCTCCCTCTCATTTTCATCCTCCGCCCCCCCTCCGTATCTCGCCGCTGCCCCCGTCCTCTCCTCTCCCCTTCGGCCTCCCCCTGTCTCCGCGCGGCGCCCCCGCGACGCCGCGGGCGGCTGTTGAGCCCGCCCCGGACTGCCCCGGGGCCAGTGGAATCAGAGCTGCGAGCCAGCGCCGGCCGCCCCTCTATCCTCAATCCGGCAGCGGCGGCGCGCGGCCGCCCATCTACCCTCTCCCCCTCGGGGGGGGCGGGCCCCAGACGAGAGGGGGGGAATGCTGTTCTCCAATCAGAACCTAGCGGCGGGAGGGGGGGGGGGAAGTTGAACCTGGCCAACCTCTTACCAACCCCCAACCATGCCCTCGGCCAAGCCCCCGGCCAACCCCCAAAGATTTTTCTCAGTTGGCGCGCGGGCGCATTTCAAAGAGGACGAAGCTCGCTTCGAAGAAACCGAGCTGCTCGTCGCCGCCGTCGACCCAGGGGGGCCGAAGAGGCGATCGAGGGCCCTCGCGCGCTGGGCCAGCGACAGGGTTGAGGATCTCTGTAGCTGCGCCTCCTCCCCGGCCCGTTGGTCGGCGTTCCGCTGCGGCTCCTGGAGCCTCTCAGAGTGCAGGCTGCGCGTGCGTTTGTGCCACACCGGCGCCATCGTCTGGGCGCAATTGCCAGCCTTGACCTGACTGTCCCGGACGGCCTCGGGGGGCGCCTTTTGCATGCTGCCGCGCTCTGTTTTTAAGGAACTCCACGGACGCCTCCAGAACCACCTCAAGCTACTTCCCAGCCGCCTCCCGCTCTTTATCCATTCGTTCGGCCTCGATCTTCGCGGCAGTGTCCGCGATCGCCTTGTTCATCGGGCGCCGACAGGTCCACCAAGACGGCATCCAACCTCTTATTGCATTGTGCGCTTTCAACCACGTCATGACATCCACTGCTTTGTCGCGCCTGTCACGCGGATAGTGAGTGGATGGCGTGGCCGTCCTCGTGTTCTTGCCTTTGTGTGCGGGGGCTTGAATGCGGTCGAGGTCGAGGTCTGAGCGCAAGCTACTGCAAGCTGGCGAACTTGAGGCCAGGGTGGCTACCATGATGTATGATGCAAATACATGGGCCCCGCGCGCTCCTCCCTCCACCTCCGTCCTCCCTCCTCCTCCTCCTCCTGTTCCTCCTCCTCCTCCTCCTCTTCCTCCTCGTTCTCTTCCTCCTCCTCCTCCTTCTCCTCCTCTTCCTCATCCCCCACCTCCTCCTGCTTCTCTTCCTCCTCCACCTCCTCTTCTCCTCCTCCTCCCCTCCTCCTCCTGCTTCCTCCTCCTCCTCCTCCTCCTCCTGCTCCTCCTCCTCCTCCTCCTCCTCCTCCTCCTCCTCATCCTCCTCCTCCTCCTCCTCCTCCCCGTCGCCCAGGGCGATGACGGGCCCCGGGGGCGGCCGGGCCGGGCTACGAAGCGGGTCGCCCAGCTGGGCCCGGAGGAGCGTTGACCATCACACATGCGAAAGATCCCAAAGCCTTCGCCGCCTCCCCCAGAGGCGCACGGATGAACCCACGACTTGAGAGCCCTCGAACCTGGGAAGGAATCCCACCAGCCCTCTGGGCGTCGGTGGTCTAGAGAGTTTCCTCTTCCAACCCCCTTCTTCCCCTTACCCCTCCCCCTCCCCCCCTCCCCTGGACCTGGATGGAGGGTTCCTCGTGTCGTTGGGGCGTCCAAGATGGCCCAAGAGGGCTCCAAGAGAGAAAAGGCGAGAACGCAAAAAAACATTGATTTTCCCAGGTTTGGGAAGGATTTTGGCTTCTTTTGGGGCCCAAGAGGCGATTCGAGGCACTCTAGAGAGGCAGGGCTAATTGACGACCCCCCTTTTTTGATAGATCTCCTCCAACATGGCCCCAAGTGCGCCCCGAATGCTCCCAAGAGCGCCCAAAGAGCGCCCCCAAGAGGCCCCAAGAGGCGCCCAAGAGGCCTCCAAGAGGCTCCCAAGAGACCCCCAAGAGGCTCCCCGAGATACGCAAGAGGCCCCCAGGACCGCCAAGAGGCCCCAAAGACGGCCCAAGGGGCCCCCAAGCTCGCCATTGTCCTCCTCCTCCTCCTCCTCTTTTTTTTCCTCCTCCCTCCTCCCCCTCCCTCTCCTCCTCCTCCTCCACTCCTCCTCCTCCTCCTCCTCCTCCTCCTCCTGCTTCTCTTCCTCCTCCACCTCCTTTTCCTCCACGTCCTCGCCCTCCTCCATCTCCTCCTCCTCATGTTCCTCCTCCTCCTCCTCCTCCCCCTCCTCCTCCTGCTCTCCTCCTGCTCCTCCTCTTCCTCCTACTACTCCGACGCCGACGATTCCCCCTACATCCTCCCCCTCTTGGGGCATATGGCGGCTTACCCCGCCCTCTGTTCTTCTGCATGCTCCCCCGCTTCCCTCATCACCTCCACTCCCCTGGGACTCATTTCTGGACGGGCTGGTGGGGATACTTTTTGGCTCGCGGCTCCAAGGCGAGGGACATGGAGCGGGCACAACGTCCGGGGCGCGGTACGTAGATAATTGGCGCGAGATTGCCGCAGACTCCAGCGGACAACACACGCAATGGCGCATGCACATGCCAGGGGCAAAATGCCCCTCATTGAGACGCATTTCAGCGTCTGCTGGCGACCGGCCCAGACAACCCGGCTGGTGGGGAAGCAAAAAGCGCGGCAACCGGCAACGGAACGGGGGGGAGAAGTCGCCCTTGCGGCGCCAAGCTCCAGCCGAACCGCAATCGGAAGCGAGGCCAAGATGGACAGCAAGGCACTGTAAAGGCCACGGGCAGAACGCGAGTCCGAGTGGCCAAAGACCAGGCGGAACCCACGTGTGTGCACACAGAGCCAGGCCGTCCAAGACCTCGGAAAAAAGGGGGGTGAGCGCGAGCGAGAGCAACTAACTCAGACTCGCTGCAGCTCCACGAGCATACGATGGTGCGGCGAGGGAGACCCGACTCACCAAGGCTCACTGAAGCTGAGGTGTCGCTGATCCGCGACAGAGCGCCCATCCAGTAGATGCAGACCACTGGTGTGCGCTCACGAGGCTGAGCAACCTCCAGCCAGTAGCCAGTGCGCTCATATCGTATCCGAATGACGCTGTTCGGGGTCACAACGATGCAATGTACTGAGAAGGGCTGGTGGCTGTGGCTGCGCCGAAAAGAGTGAAACGAACACGAACCGCAGAAGGCTGAACCACTCAACGCAGGGCCGCTCACTTTGACGAAACCAATCACCTGGTGCATGGAGGACAGCCGCACCCACTCAACACCTGCCACGCTGCCCGTGCAGAAGCCGAATACCTCCGACGCCGGGGCGAACCGATGGCTGGCAGCTGCAGAGCTGCTGGGCCGCACCGTTCGCCGGCGGCGTGCTGACGGCGGGCCAAGACGTCCTTGTAGTAGAATCATGGCCGGGTCGGCGACGAAGGAGAGTGGGCAGGTCTCAGGGCAGGGGGGGGCGCAGCCAAAAGCCGCTGAACACAAGTGTCAATGAGGGGTGTCCGAGCACTATCCAGTAAGAGGCAGACCACTGGCGTGCGTTCACGAGGCTGAGCAACCACCAGCCGGTGGCCGGCGCGCTTACATCGCATCCGACTCACGCAGTTCGGGGTCACAACGATGCAATTGTACTGACGAGGGCTGGGGCTGTGGCTGCGCCGAGCAGAGCGAAACGAACTCGAACCGCAGAAGGCTGAACCACTCGATGCGGGGCCGTTCACTTTGACGAAGCCAATCACCTGGTGCATGGTGGACAGCCGCGCCCACTCAACACCTGCCACGCTGCCCGTGCAGGAGCCGGATACCTTCGACGCCAGGGCGAACCGATGGCTGGCAGCTGTAGTAGAACCATGGCTGGGTCGGCAACGAAGGAAGGACCGCCGTTCCCAAGGCAGGTCTCAGGGCAGACGCGCCCCTGCGGCCGGCGCAATGTGATGGCGCTGGCGGGCGGGGGGGGGCGCAGCCCAAAGCCGCAAAACACTAGCGCCACAGAGGGGGGGGGGAGAAGGATGAGGAGGAGGAGGAGGAGGAGAAGGAGGAGGGAGCGCAGCCAAAAGCCGCTGGACACATATGATGGGGAGATGGGGGGTGGCCGGCGGCCGCACTGCCGCCGGTGACAACTTATTCCAAGGGCGGGGGCGTCTTGGCGGGGGGGTGCCGCGCCGCTGCGAGACGACTGCGCCTGTCCCCGTGAAGGGTGGACAAGACGCGGCTAGCGTGGCGTCCGTGCCTCACGCAGGGCACCCATGCGCTGCACCTCTTGTCCAACGGTCCATTGTTGTTCCTCCTCGGCATCCTGCAGGGGGGGGCGCGGTCAAAAGCCGCTGAACATAGGCACACGGTGGGGGGTGGAAAGCTGCAGGGGCATCCCGGCAGCGCGCCGGCACATGCGTGGACCGCGATGGAGCGGGTGGTGCCACCGCCGCCGCTGACCGACATAATCGGGATGCAAGAGTACCAAAGCCACAGAGGGCGGACCCGGGACCAGCAGCAGCCCCCCATGCGCAGGGGGCCCGGCGCCAGGATGCAAGCCGCAGGAGAGCCCGCGGGACACGCAGTCCGCCCACACTGCAGTCACAGACCAGTGTCCGGTGGCTGTCAAGACGCGGCGAGCACGTGGGGGAGGCAAAGAAAAGCCATTCAGTCCCCCGCGCGAGCGGTGCCACGACCACACAGCAGTCCCGAACC
The DNA here is from genome assembly GCA_963575745.1 of Prorocentrum cordatum. Lineage (NCBI taxonomy): Eukaryota > Dinophyceae > Prorocentrales > Prorocentraceae > Prorocentrum > Prorocentrum cordatum. The sequence goes on along the minus strand of CAUYUJ010015529.1, from coordinate 52,060 downwards.
AGAGCCCGGAGGCGGCCAAGACGCGGCGAGCGCGGGGGGAGGCGATGCAAGGCCCTCAGCAGCGGAACGGGGGTGCGAGGGTGCCTTGATCCCCCGAGGGGGGCCCCGGGCCAGAGAGAGGCACCCCTTACGGAAGCCGCGACTTGCAGGGCAGCAGTGGGCCAGCCGCCAGTGGCCGGCCTCCGCGCGCCTGTCCCCCGCGCGCGCGGTGCCGAGAGGGGGGGCAGCAAGGCCACTGTGGGGAGACGGCCCACCACTGTTTTTTTGCGCTTCTTGGGGGCTTGGTTGTTCGGGGCGCCCGTCGCCGCGCGGTGACCGCTGTGCACTCCGTCGCTTCGACCCAGGTGCTGCTGCCGCAGCCGAGTCCAGTCGACGTCGAGGCCCAGCGCGTCATTGACGGCCCGCACGTCGCACTTGTGGCTTCGGAAGGTGCCCAAGAAGAGGTGGCAGGTTTGCGGGTCGCGCCGAAGCGGGTCGAGCGCGCCCTTGCTGCAGGGCACAGACTACCGCTTGGCGAAGGCGTGCCAGGTGCCAGTGAAAATTGCCCCCAGCGCGACTTGCAGCCGTCTTATCGCTTCGCCGGGAGTCTCCCTGGGGAGGTCCCACAGGATGTTGTTGATTCCTGGTTTGCACAGCTGCTGTCCCGTGTCGGGGTCCCTGGGCTCTGGCCATTGGCGCGGGTCGGGCCTTTGGCGCCGCCGTGTATCCTGGCCGCAAGTATCCAACGTGCTGGCCGCGTTGTCCTGGCCGGCGGGCTCGCGATCTGCCCGCGACAGCTCCGGCTGCGCGCCTGGCGGGGTTCTGCGGGGAGAACCAGGCCGCGCGGTTGGCCGCCAGGCGGGGGTCGGGTCGCGTCCGTCGGCCAGGGCGGACGCTGCCCTGTGGTAGTGGGGAGGGGCCCGTTTCGCTGGCGTTCGCCTTCGGGCCTGTGCCCGCCGTCGCTTCCAGGGGCGCCCCCTTTGGTCAGCGCAGGACTCTCTCCGGTCTCGGGGGCGCCGCCGGTTGCGCCAGGCGCGCGCGAGCACGGCGGCGCAGCTTCATAGCCAGGGCGCGAGGTACTTTGCCGATAGTGCCCTGGGCGCCCGGAGAGGGCACCTGGGGTTCGCCGTCCATAAGAAGTTCACTGTCAAGGGAAGGGGGGCGAATAGGCGCGAAGGGGCTTCTCCCGACGAGCCAGTGTATGGCTTCGCTGTCCTGCGTCTGGACGGTCGGTCCGTGGTCTCCCTGCTGGGTCTGCGGCGCTCCCAGAGGACTGCTGACGGTCTGATTGTCCTGGGAGGGAGGTGGGGGTGGCACAGTGTGGCAGGCGAGCCCCTGCTGTCCCGTACTCTCGCTTGGCTGACTGTTGCGGCTGCCGTCAGCACTATCGGGGGCCACCCGCTGTCCACCCGGTTCTACTCCAGAGACACGAGAGAAAGCTTGTGCCGCTTCCGCACCTTGCGAGGCTTCCACCGCTTCGGGCCCCCGATACTCCGCGGCTTCCGCAGCCTCCGCCGACTCCGCCGTGATCTCCCTCCCCTTTTCTCTGCCCTGCTGGTGCTGCTGAGGGGGCGCGGGAGCCTTGGCGTCATCCCGTGGGTTCTTCTTGGGGTCGCTGGGTGGCTCTTGTTGCTGCGGGGCACTGTTGCTGTTGCTGCTGCAGCTGCAGCTGCAGTGCTCTGGTCCAGAAACGCAGGTGGAGCCTTGCGCCACTTCCGCACCTTCCGAAGCTTCCGCCGCTTCAGGCCCCCGATACTCCGCGGCTTCCACAGCCCCCGCCGACTCCACCGTGACCACCTTTTTCTTTTCTCCGCCCTGCGGGGTGCTGTTGCTGCTGCTGCTGCTGCTGCAATCGCGGTCGCAGGGAGGCTCTTGCTGCTGCTGTTCGGCTGGCCTGGTTGTTTCGAGGGGGAGGTGGGGGAGGCTGTTGCTGCTGCAGCTGCTGCGGCTGCTGCTGCTGCAGCTGCTGCCCTGCTGGTGCGTCAGCCCGTTGGGAGCCTGTTGCTGCTGCTGCTGCTGCTGCTGCTGCTGCTGCTGCTGCTTCTGCCGGCTGTTGCTGCTGCTGCTGCTGCTGCGGCTGCTGCTGCTGTAGCTGTCCTGCGGCTGAGGCTGCTGCTGCCGCTGCTGCTGTAGCTGGCGCTGAGGCTGCGGCTGCAGGTGCTGCTGCTGCAGCAGTGGCTGCTCCTGCAGGTGCAGCAGCGGCGGTTGCTGTTGCTGCGGCGCGGCCGCCGCGGCCGCCGCCGCCGCGCCAGAGGCCGCGGCGGCCGCGGCGGTCGCGGCGGCGCCAGCCGCGGCAGGCCCAAGCGCGGCCGCGCGGGCCACGGCGGCCGCCTCTGGCCGCGTGGCCCGCGGCCGCAGCGGCGGCCGCCTCCGCCACGGCCGCGGCGGCGGCGGCGGCGGCGGCGGCGGCCGCCGCGGCGCCGGCGGCCGCAGGGGCGGCGGCGCCGGCGCCGGCCGCCGAGCCCGCGGAGCCGGCCCCAGCGGCGCGCCCGCGGCGCCGGCGGCGCCCGCGGTGCCAGCGGCCTCGCCGGCGGCGGCGGCGCCAGCGCCGCGCCCGGCGCCAGCGCCGCCGGCCCGCGGCGCCGCAAGCGGCGGCGGCGCCCGCGGAGCCGGCGGCGCCGCCGGCGCAAGGGGCGCCAGCGGCGCCCGGCGGCCGCGGCCGCCGCCGCGGCCGCGGCGGCGGCGCCGCGGCGGCGGCGGCCGCGGGGGCGGGGCGGCAGCGCCAGCGGCGCCAGCCGCTGCAGAGGGCGGGCCACGGCGGGCCGCGCGGCCAGGCTGCCAGCAGGGGGCGGCAGCCTCGGCGGCGGCCGCGGCGGGCCGCGGCAGCGCTGTCAGCAGGGGCCGCGGCGGCGGCCGCGGCGGCGGCCCCGGCCGAGCAGCCGGCCGCCGCGGCGGCGGCGGCGCCGGCGGCAGCCGAGTGCAGCGGCAGGCCGGGCGGCGGCGCCGCGGCGGCCTCGGCGGCCGCGCCGGCGGTGCCGCCCCGGCGTACGGCCGCCGCCTGCCGCTGCTGCCGCCGGCAAGCCGTGCGCGCCGACGGCGACATCATAGCGGGGCGCAGCAGGAGCGCGGAGGGGAGGCCCCGTCCGCGCTCCCGCAGGAGGGGAGGCCGAGGGCCAGGGGCAGGCCCCGGGCCGCGGCTTGGCAAGCCAGCTCGGCACCTCGAGCCAGAGCAGCTTGAGCCAAGGCTTTAGCCAGCATGAGCCAGACTACGCTACGGACGCTGGTGGGGATACGCAAAGCGTCTAGAACTCAAACCCAACAGCATTACGACATGTACGCCATACCATGGCTTGGGATACTCTGATATTCGTTTATGTGTTATGCTGTGCTACTTGTTTTTCCATGACCCCTCGATTTCGCATTAGACTTCCTCGTGACGTCTCAGGCAGGAAGCCTGCTTTTGATAACAGTAACATGCTTTCTGATAGTGTCTCAGCCGAACGCCTCACTTGTCAGAACCAACGTCGCTAACCAACTCGTGCGACGACGGACCCGGCCAACTTTCCTGGCCAACCTCTGGAGATCTGGCCAATCCTCCCGGCCAACCCTGGTTAGACCAATTCTTTCCGTGATGTATAGTAGTTTGAAAGCAGCCCGCCTTCCACCCGTGCAACTGTCAAGATTACAGGTTTCACAGCCGTAAGCTGCGAGGAAGTCTCAAGCGGCACGCCTAGGCCACCCTACAGACACGCCTGGTGGTGCGACAGGGAGTTGCACACAAGGGGACGGACGAGGGAGGAGGACCAGAGTAAACCTATTCTATATCACCGATGCAGAACGTACACCCTGCCCGCAAAATGGCCCCTCCCCACAAGAAACACTACTTCTCAATGAACGAAATGCCCCCTTGAAGGTCAAGCGTGCTGTAGGACCGCAATTTAGTCTGAAACACCCTTTGACCGAAACCGCTCTCGATCCTTTGGGTTCTACAGGTTGCGGCGCGGGGGGCGGCCAGAAAGTGCAAGGACATGCCCAACGACAACCCCTCTTTGAAATGGGGCCCGCCCTCTATCCGTGCAGCTGCTGCACACGCTTGCTATTGCGTCGGTGACAACGTCTCAAGCGAACACCCCAATTTGTGTATATATATATATATATATATATATATATATATATATATATACACACACGCTTTTGGGGCAGGCGCTCCCTCACCAATGGCCACTACGCTCTGACGCCCCGTGAAACCCCCACTAACGTTTCTGAGGACAGGCGCCGCGGCCCCAGGGAACGCTGCGACTCGTCCGAGAGCATCCGGCCCGAATCGGGGGGGCCCCCAGCCGACCGCGTCGGCGGGCCCCCAAGGGCGGCCCTTGACCGCAAGCCGCCCTCTCCCGAAACGCTGGGGGGGCGCCGCCAGAGTGTAGCCCAATTTCCCCCCACGTTGGCCCAACGGGCCGCTTTTCAGCAATCCCCCCGTAGTTCCACACCCCACCCTACTGGTCGTTAGGCCGGACCTACTTTAGGTGTGAAAGCTTTTCCCCTTGACCGTCCCGCCTCACCCTGCAACCCGCGCCCTCTCTCGGGGCGATCGGGACGAGGGCCGTCGAGGGTGGGTCGGGAGAGGACCGCCGCCTCTCGCCTGCGAGAGAACTCCGAGAGGTGGGGCGGGTGAGAAGAAGGTCTGAACCTCTTTCCTGCTACCTGAACCCTTTCAGGACACCGCCGGCACCTGTGGCCACGACGTCCCTGGCACGATCCCGCAACAGCTGCGCCCCGCCCAGAGCTGGGGGCCGCCGAAACGGCCCGCGACGGACCAGGGTCCCCAGGAACGACGTGGCACCCCAGAGGCCATCGTTGGTTTGCCCATGGGCGAGACAGGAAGAGGACCTCTAAGGCCAGACCTGTAAGAAAAAAAAGCCGCCACCTCTTTGCCTACAGCCTGCGCCCCGTTCAGGACTCCGCCAACACCTGCAACCACGGCGTCCCTGTGCGGACCCCGAAGCAGCTGCGCCAAGCCGAAAGCGAGGGGCCGCCGAAACGCCCCGCGATGGCCCGGGACCACCACAGGGACGCCGTGGCACCCCACAGGCCAACGCTGGCTTGCCCATGGGGCGCATCAGGAAGAGGACTTCGAGAGGCGGGGCGGGTGAGAAGGAGGCGTTAAACAATGCGAACGCTTTTACACACAGATAAGAACAGATACTGCACTAGGGCAATTTGGAGAAGACGCGCAGCGACTGGGGCCCCTGTCGGACGAGCGTCGCCTGCGCGCCACCGCGCTGGACCCGCACGAGGTCGGCCAGCGCGTCCTCCACATATATGCGGGCTGCAAGGCTGCTGGCCCCACGCCCGCGGGCAAAGGTGAGCTCCATACTCTTGGTCCGCAGGAAGCACTCTGGCGCGCCGCCACGGCGGCAGCTGTGCCAGCTGAACGGGCACTGGAAGCCGAGGCCCTCCACCAGCGCTGCGAGGGCCGCCCGCAACTGGCGCGGCGACCGCGTGCTGAGCCTGTCCCCCTCGCCCAGGCCGTGCGTGGCGAGCCGCAGCAGCTGGCGGGCGATCGGCGCCCTGATGACGACCGCCTCCGCAGCGTCGCGCCCCGCTGAGCCCTTGGGCGAGGCGATGTGGAGGACGGCGCACTGGCCACGGAAAGCCACGTCGCCCCTTCACAGCGCGAAGGCTTCGCCGCCGCGCAGCAGGCCCTCGAAAGCAACCATCAGGAGGCACGCGACGTCGACACAGCCTGCCTCCAGCGCCGCTAGGCCAGCCATGGCCCCGACGATCTCGGGAGCGAAGGGGGGCACGCGCGCCGCGGGCCCCCTCTTCCGCCATGTCTTCCGCAGCGCCCAGCTCAGATCCATCCGGCGCCTAAGAGCCTAAGGCGCGGGCTGAAGAAGCACGACGCGCCCGCCACCGCGTTGTTCGCCGCCGCGACGCCCGCAACCGAGGCCAAGAGGACCTCCAGGTGCCCTGAGACGAGCGCGTCGGCGCCCTCGCCCCTGGCCCAGCGCCTCGACGCCGCCCCCTGCGACGCCGTAGTGCTCCAGCAGGCGGTCGACCGCGGCGGAGTACCGATGCCTCGCCGCGGCGCCCACGCGGAGCAGGAACAGCGACTGGGCCCGCAGGGCGCCCAGCTTCAGCCGAACGCGCGCGGCGGGGGGCCCCCGCGGCGCGGGGGCATCAGCGTGGGCAGCCTGAGCGCGGCGGTCCTGAGCCGCGAGCCACGCCGCAACCTCCTCGATGGTTCGTCAGCGGGTTTGTCCTCTGACGCGACGTAACCGACGACTGGGTATGTGTCGGCGGCCACCGCGGCCGCGGCCCACCTGGCCAGCGCGGGCTGGAGGCGGCGGCTGCCGCCCCTGCCCTTCGCCGCGATCGCCGCGACGACCTGGCTATCGACGAGGCGGGGCCACCTGCTGCCATGCCGACTCGCTCTGCGGGCGCGCCGCCGCAGCGCCGCCGCCGCCGCCTGCAGCTCTCGGACGTCTATGTTGACGCTCTTAGCTGCAGGCCACGCCATGCTCAGCACCGCGCGCCACCGCCACACGAACGGGCCGAGGCTTGACCGCGGCCACCCGCGCGGCCTGTAGGGGAGGCCGCAGTCCAGGCTCACGTCGGCCCCGCCCTTCTCCGCTCGGGCCAGGTAGTGCAGCACCAACCGTCGCGAGGCCAAGGTGGCTGAAGCTGTTGCCCAGGAGGAGAGCCCGCGCGTCGCTGCAGTCGCGCTCGTTCGAGCTCGTTTGAGCCCGAACGGAGGGGGGCGTTGAACGGAGCCCGCAGCGCTGTCTAGCAGCAAGTTTCTCTCCTCGTGCAGGGCAACGTGATATCGGAGCGAGCCCGCCCCCCACCGAGCGCGCGCCGCCGCCGAGGCCTGCTGTGGCCCCCGTCGGGGCCGGGGGAAACTTCGGCAGCGGCCTGCAGCATGCTAGCGTTGGGAACAGTCCTGGAGCACCCAGCCAGCGGGCTCCCTCGTCCTGCCAGGCCAACTCGCAGAGGGGGCCCCTCGGCGCGCGAACCTCGCGGAACCCGTCCCTCATCGCCACGGCGAGCGGGGCAGCGACGCGCGGCTCCCAGCTCATCCAGCACAGCCTGGGACGTCGGCAGGGCACGAGGACGGACGAGTGCAGGACGGGCGCGACGTTCTCGACGAACCACTTCAGCTGGTGACGGAACGCCGCCTTGAGGAGCTCCAGCAAGCGGGGCACCTCGTAGAACAAGCCGGACTTCGCGCCGCGCAAGCCCGCGCTCGACGCGCTCAGCCTGGCCAGGTCCTGGCAGGGGCTGCCCGCGGCCGCCGCGCAGAGGTCGACCTCGTCGCAGCAGGCGCCCCGCAGCTCGTTCACGACAGCGGCCACGCGCGCCACGTCGCCCCAGTCGATCGCGCCTGGCCAGCGCAGGCGCGCCACCCTGCGCGCCTCGGCGTCCGTCTCCGCCGCGACGTAACCCATGGTCCGCGCGGGCAATCGCAAGAAGGCCACCGCCAGGCCCCCAACCCCGTTGAACAGGCCGACGAGGAGCACCTTGGGCGCCCTCAGAACCGCGGCCCGCGGGATGAGGGGGTTGGCGACCGCCCAGGGTTCTGAGGGCTCGGCGGGCAGCTGCAGCAGGCGAGTCCCCAGGTGCATCTGCTCGTCCAGCGTCGGAGCGCCGTCGAGGCTGGCCTCCGCTTCGGCTCGGGGGCCCACCCCGCGCGCGCGCGCCCCCGCCGAACTCGGGCGCGTCCGAGACAGTGGCCACGCCCTCGATCTTGGCTCGCAGCGAGGCCGCGGCCATCGGCAGCACCAGCTTGGCGGTCAGCAGCTCCTCGACCATCGCCGCGGAGAACCTCGCGTTGCCGCGCTGCGAGCTCAACCTCCAGACCTCGCTGAGCACGCTGAAGAGGGGCCTTCGGAACTCGAAGAGCCCAGCGAAGCGCCCGAGGGTTGTCATCGCGAGCCGCCACGGCACGGCCTCGAGCCTGAAGGGGGCCAGGCACAGCGCGATCGCCTCGAGCGACTTGGCCAAAGGCGGCCAGGCGGCCGGACTCGCCGTCGACGTCGGCCCCATGCGCTCGACCCGAAGCTGCCTGCAGTGAGCCTTCGCCGCCGAGTTGGCGGCGCCAGCCCTGTCATAGCTGGCTCGCGCTCTGACCTGCTCCGCCAGCAAGCCTATCAGGCGTCTGGCGCGCGCCTCCTCCACGATCTCGGGCACGTCGAAGTCGTCGATGTAGACCTGCCACCACGCTGAATCTCCTTCCTCTGCAGCGGCGGCGACGGGCCGCGGCGCATCCTTGCGCCACTCCGCCTGCGGGGGCAGCCCCGCGCCCAGCGGCGGTGGCAGGCGGCGCAGCCGCCTGTGGATGTGCCGGTGCACTGGGGCCACCAGAGACCAGCCCATCGCGATCACCGCCGACGCGAGGCGCACCTCAGGCTCCTGCCGCGCGAGCCCGCCAGCGGCCGCCCCACCGCCATGTAGCGGTGCCATGCGCAGGGGCACGCGCTACACGAAGAACGCTCCCTTCTGGTCGTCGCCTGGCCAACGGAGCAGTTTCCCCTCGGGGATGCGCAGCGACACCCAGCTCGTGGACCCAGCAAGCATGGCCACCTCCCCTGCGCGAGGCTCGATGAGCGCGTTGCCAGGCACCACGTTAAGGATGGGCCTCGTGACGCGACTGGCCCCAGGCCCAGGCGTGCTCTGCTCCGCAGCGAAGAGCCCGTTCAGCAGAGGCTCGCCGCGGACGCGGACCAGCTCCTCGGCGGGAAGCACGGTGAAGATCCCGAGGCGCACGAGGTGCATCGCCAGGGCCTCCCACTCGAACTGCGAGCCGACGTTGACCCGCGCCTTCGGGGGGGGGGGTCAAGGAAGTCCGCCTCCGCCTGAAGCGCCAGCGTGGGGTCGGCCAGCCAACGCGCCACCTCGTCGTCAACGAAGTCGATCGCGCTCAGGGTCGCCTCGTGCTCCCTCTTCGGCAGGCCAGGGGCCAGCTCCGCGACGGCGCAGGGGAGAGCGCGCATCATGGGCTCCCCGCTGTAGTCCACTGACGAGGTCGCGACCGCGTCGCCCAAAGAAGCGACGGCCACGGTCTCGGAAGGCTGCTGGACAAACTCCGCCGCCCGCGAGCGAATGCGCCGCATGGCCGTCTCCTGCGCCAGAGTCGGCGTCGCTCCGAGTCGGAGCGTTTCCCGAGCGACCCCGCAGTGCATGTGGTCGAGGCCCAGCGCGCTCATGTAGGTCCACGCCTCAGCCGCGACCGCCCTGGCCACGGGCGCGAGACGACGCCGCGAGCCCTTGGCAGCCTGGGCCCACCTCGCAACCTCCTCGAGGGGCGGGGGAGGCAGCGGCGGCAGGCCCCGGACTCGGGCCTTCGCGCCACTCCTCTCGACTGGGAGCGCTTGCCCTGCGAGACGACCCAGGGTGCCAGGACGCAGCTGCGCGAACCTCACGAGCTCGACTGCCAGGTCGACCCGCCGCATGGGCCGACCAAGCTCGGCGGGCGACCTCCTGCGCCCAGCCGTCATGCTCTCCGACCCCTCCCTCAGCGGCAGCGACTCCGGCAGCGCCGCCTCGGCCCCGACAGCGCTGGCCCGCGGCGCGACCGTCCCGGCCAGGGCAGCGCCCAGCTCCAGCGGCGGCAGCGCGTCGCCCGCCTCCGCGCCATGATGCCGCCCCCCGCTGGCGGCGCTCGGTGCCGCTGCACCTTCGCCGCCTTCGAGGCAAGCAGGGGGGGTCTGGGCCACGCCCGACAACGGCGCCTCGGGCGGGGCGACGCTCAGCGCTTCGCCGTCCAAGGGGCGCGGGCCGCCGTCTGGGCAGGGGGGCCCTTCTTCTTCTTCAGCTCGGCCACGACGCTCGCAAGGCGAGCCTGGTACCCCTTGCTCGACTCGCCCTTCTTCTTCGGGGTCGCAGCGCGCGCGTCGGCCCACGCGCCCGCGCGGGCCCCCCTCCCCCGCCTGCGCGGCGCGGAGCCCTCGAACCCTTCGCCTCGGCCAGCTCGTCTCCCAGCACCGCTGGAGGCCGCGGCGGGGCAGCCTTCGGGCCCCCCCCCCCCCCCCCCGCAGGGCCTGCAAGACGGGGCGGGCGCTGCGACCCCCCCCCCCCCCCTCGCCCCGGTCAAACCCCACAGCCCAGCTCGCGCAGCTTCGCGGTCAGCTCGTCCAACGTGAGCTCGCCCACCTGGATGCCCCTGATCAGCTCATCCTCCTCGCTCCGCAGCACGGTGGGCTCGTCGCGCGGCGGCATGTGCCCCGGCCACTTCGCCCCCGACCAATTCCCGTCGTGGAGCGTGACCTGGAGCGCCTTGAACCGCTGCGCGAGCAGGTCCGCCGCCGTGCGCCCCTGCGCCAAGTGGTCGAGCGCCTCGGCGAGCGCCCGCAACTCGCGGCACGTGGGCACGCCGATCTCCCGCACGGGGTGCTGCGGGAGATACGCCGTGAGGAGCCACCGCAGCGCGATCGCGCCCTGCGGGTCGACGGCGCTCTCCCCCTCCTGCGTGCCGGGGAAGTCCGCCATGTGGGCTAAGCTCGCCTCGGCGAGGCGCCCGGGCTGCTCGGTGGCCACCCTGCGGCAGTGAGCCCGCCTGGCCTGGACATCAACCCGCGCGGGATCAGAGATCCGCCCGCGGTCGCGACGCCCTCCAGGCCCATCTCCTCGCTGCTGCCCTGGCGCCCGTCCAGCAGCCGCGCGAGGACGCTCGCAAGGTCCTGCGCCGCGCGGGAGGCGCCCGCCGTGGCCGCCGCGCCCTCGGTCGGCCCCCGATCGCGCGCCCCGCGCGCGCTTCCGTCGGACGGGTGAGGCGCTGCCAGCAGCTTCGCCCCCCCGCGAGCAACCTTCGCGGCGCGCTCCGAGAGCACCTCCGCCAGCGGCCGCTTGACCTCGGGCCCGTCCTCGACCGCAGGTACAGCCTGCGCCGCGCCCTCGGCGGGGGGGGGCGGCACCCTTGTCGCGGCCCCGCAGCGCGGCAAAGCGGTCCTTCGACTCCATCAGCCGCGAGCGCAGGGCGGCCACCTCACTGGGCGCGGAGGGCCCCTCGTCCAGCTCGCCGAAGGGGTCCTCGAACGGGCGGGCGCCCGCGGCGGGCGCCTCGGCAGGCCGAGCGGCCCCAGGCGGCGGCGCCAGCAGGTCCTGCGGCCACACCGCACCTGGGTTGGTGGCCCGATGCTGCAGCCAGCTCCGCCGCCGCCTCGACCGTCAGCCGCGCCATTTCCGATGTGTGAACCAGCTCCGTGCAGTTCGGCGGCAGCTCGGCCTCGTACAGCGGCGCCGGGCCCTCGCAGATGTGCAAGAGGGGCCTGAGCGAGATCGCACCGCGCTCGCCCGCACACTGCGACCACCAGTCCCAGTAGCTGTCGTCGCTCCAGAGCAGCCTCACGCGTGCGAGCCTGCCGCAGCGCGAGTGCCGCTGGCACAGCCACACGAGCTGGCACTGCACCTCCAGGGCGTTGCTGTAGCCGACGGACCCGTACAGCTTTCCGTCCACCAGCGCGACCAGCTCCACATCCTCCACTGGAAGCTGCCGACCGACCCCGCGCGCGCTGCCCTCGCAGGGCGCCCGAATGCGCCCTGGGCGCGGGGGCTGGCGGGGCTCTGCTGACGGACCTCCCGAATCCCCGCCAAACTTGAACCACAAGAAGCTACGTGTAGCAGGACGGCGATAGGCGCACCCACCCCCCTTCGTATGAACATACACATGCGTGTATACCGCCGTATATATATATATATATATATATATATATATATAAGTACGCCACCCACCCGTGTATACGGGCACTGTTAAAAACAAGTGCTCGTGGCGCCAAGGAGGGAGCCCCACCTTGAAAACGAGACGCCCTCAACCCGTATGACGGCTGGAACTTTCTCAAGCTTCAAGGTAGTGACAGGCGAAGCGCCCAGGCCGCACTCCCGACACAACTGGTGATGCGACAGTGGAGAGCTGAGGACGAGGAGAAGGAAGAGGGACGAGGAGGAGGAGAAGGAAGGAGGAGCGAGGAGGAGGAGAAGGAGGAGCGAGAAGCGAGGGGGAGGAGGAGAGGAGGAGGAGTCAGACCAAGGATGAAAAAGAGAGGGACAAAAGGACGAGGACATAGGAAGTGAGGAAAAGGAAAAGAAGAAGGAGCGAGGAGGATAACGAGGAGGAGGATGATCGCCTCCCGAAGGAGGCCGACCCGCCTGCCTCTCAACATGCCTTCGTCATGTTCCTCTTCCTTTTCCTCCTCCTCCTCCTCCTCCTCCTCCTCCTCCTCCCCATCATCATCATCATCATCATCATCATCATCATCATCATCATCATCATCATCATCACCACCACCATCACCATCACAATCACCATCACCGTCACCATCATCATCACTATCACCATCACCATCATCATCACCACCATCAGCATCATCATCATCATCCTCGCCCCCGTTCCCTCCTCCTCCTCCTCCTTGCCCCCCTTCCCTCCTCCTCCTCCTCCTCCTCCTTGCCGCCCCCTTCCCGACTCCTCCTTCTCCATCCCTTGCATTATTAATAGCTCCTCCTGGTCTCCCCCCCCCCAGACATGTCGGTGGGGCGTGAGGGGCGTTTCGCCTGAGACACCGTCTCCATGTTATCATTCTGAAGCTTCGAATTCCCAACAGCTTCACGGATGGAGAACGGGTGTTTGATACATGTGGTTCTCGCCTGCGCGCCGCGCGCATTGGTTATTTTGCACAAGAGCATACTACGACTACTTCGAGTATGAAGGGCGGGCCGTTCTCAAAATGTTGTTCGTGTTAGCACCGCGCACCTTCGCCTTAAACGTTTGCAACAGCTTCACGGTTTGAGGGCGGGTGGCTTGCAAAATGTTGCTCTCGCCTCAGCGCCGCACACAAAATTCTTAAACTATGCAACTGGCCCATCAATGAAAGGCGTCTCTTTTTCAAAATGTGGTTCTCGTCTTAGCGCCGCGGGAATTGTATTGACATCTTGCGACAGTTACAAGAATTCGCATGGCCAAAATCCCAGGATTTGTGTTCTAGCAAGGTTTAGGATTGACAAGACGCAGCAGCCACGTTGATCCGCTGAGTTGCGGTCCCCCAAACGGCGTTCTGGCACGATTTACGACTGCCAGGACCCAGCCGTCACGCAGATTCGCGTCAATGACATCCCAGCACTGTTTTTTTGGGCACGTTCAAGGGGTCTCAATCGGTTCTCTTAGAATGGGGCATTACCCGCAACGCAGATCCGCCGACCCTGATGACGTTTGTGAGAGACTTCTCCGTTTGAGTCGTCGTCTTCGTCGCCGCTCCCCCTCAAGTATTCCAACCAAAAGGAAAAATCGAGCAAGATCGTAAGCGAGTCGAGGGGAAGCCCGTTCCTTTTGATCCCTCCCCCGCCAATGGGTGTGGGGTCTCGGGGGTGGGATGGGGGGGGGGGTCTGGGGGGTTGTGCCCCCCCGCCCCTCCAGGGGGAACACCCCTCCCTGGGAGAATCTTCCGGCTCTAGTCTAAAGGGCCAGCGTCGTCGATGTCGTCGCCGTCGCCGTCGCCGTTGTCGTCGTCGTTGTCGTCCCCCTTCAGGGTCGGCGGCACCATCCGAAGGCCTTTGCAATAGACTCTTGTAGGGCCCAATGAAGAGGGGACTTGGACAGAGGGTGTCTTGCAACAGTGTTGATGCGTCTTCGCTTTGCACTGGTCCTCCTCCTCCTCCTCCTCCTCGAGGCTCGAAGCTGGTGGCACTGTCAGGATGATCCTCGATGCCGTCGTGGCCCTCCTCCTGGCCTTCGCCAGAGGAGGGCAAGAAACGAATTGGGGAGGAAGAGAAGGCGGGAACGACCGAACTACGGAGGACATGATCCAGAGAGAAAATGAAAGGGGGAGACTACTGGTCTTCCTCCTCCTCCTCCTCCTCCTCCTCCTCCTCCTCCTAGAAGCCTGAAGACACGAAAATTCGTCGAAAGTTGCCAACCCCCCCCCAAAGAGTGGTGTCGGCCCTGGGGGGTGGTCAAACTAGTGAGCCAGGTAACTCCAGGGGCGATCGCTCCTGGAGGTACTGGCTGGTGAGGTACTCAGTCCAACGAAAACCGCTCCTCCTCCTCCTCCTCCTCCTCCTCCTCCCCCTCCTCCTCCTCCTCCTCCTCCTCTTTCTCCTCCTCTCTTCCTCCTCCTCCTCCTTCTTCCTCCTCCTCCTCCTCCTCCTCCTCCTCCTCCTCGTTCTTCTTCTTCTTCTTCTCCTCCTCCTCCTCCTCCTCCTCCTCCTCCTCCTCCTCTTCCGTGCATGCGCCCCCCCCCCTTCTTGTACCGATACCGGTACTCATCAGACCTCTCCCAGGGTGCATTCTGACCAGAATTTCGAGGCGCATTCAGCCGTGGCGCCGAGGACCTCCCAGGAGGCCCCAAAATGGGAAAACGAGGGAAGGGTTGAGGTATATGGGTGCCTGTTCGGGTTGAGGTATATGGGTGCCTTTCCTCGTCTGCTACTGCTTGCCCCCTCCCCCTCCCCGCCCCGAGGAGGCACGGGGGCCCTCCCCACGAGGGCACCGGCCCGCAGCCGGCCTCCAGCGCGTCGGTGGGCGGTGCGCCGCCCTCCAGCGCGGCTCGCAGTGCGGCGCAGTGCCGCGCGCAGGGCAGCTCGACGCAGAGCGAGCAGCAGGCCACGAGGCAGTCCTCGGCCGTTCGCTCGTCTGGATGTCGTCGTTCGTGTCGGTCGCTGTCGTCGTTCGTCGTCGTCATACTTGTTCTCGTCCTCGTCCTCGTCCTCGTCCTCGTCCTCGTCGTCCTCGTCGTCATCATCATCATCATCATCATCATCATCATCATCATCATCATCATCGTCATCGTCGTCGTCATCATCATCATCATCATCATCCTCATCACCATCATCATCATCATCATCATCATCATCATCGTCATCATCATCATCACCATCACCATCATCACCATCACCATCACCATCACCATCACCATCACCATCACCATCACCATCACCATCACCATCACCATCACCATCACCATCACCATCACCATCACCACCACCATCATCATCATCATCATCATCACCATCATCACCATCATCACCATCATCATCAGCATCAGCATCAGCATCAGCATCAGCATCATCATCATCATCATCAGCATCAGCATCAGCATCATCATCATCATCGTCATCAGCAGCAGCAGCAACAGCGACAGCATCAGCATCATCAGAAAGTTCACACGTATCATCACCATCATCACCATCATCATCACCATCAGCATCATCATCAGCATCATGGTCGTCATCATAATCTACAGCATCAGTATCGTCATCGTCGTCAGCATAATCGGCGTCATCCTCAACAGCAGCAGCATCATCATCACACTCACCAGCAACATCAGCATCTTGGTCGTTCTCGTCGTCAGCAGCCTCATCGTCATCATCAGCATCATCATCATCATCATCATCATCAGTATCGTCATTGTCATCGCCATCGTCACCATCAGCATCATCATCATCATCATCAGCATCATCATCATCGCTATCATCAGCCTCATTATTATCATCATCGCCATCATCAGCAGCATCATCATCAGCATCATCAGCAGCATGACCACCATCAGGCTTCCAGGGACCTCCGGGGACCTCTGGCCAGGACCTTCCAGAAGCCGCCAATGACCACCTCCAGAGGTCACCCTGTGAAGACCTCCGCGAGACTTTTGATGACCGGGCAAGCCCCCCCCTCCCACATCCCCCCCCTCCCTCCTGGACCTGGGCCACGTGTTGACGAACGCGGATCACTCCCATGCCGACGTTGAGCGAGCGAGTGGCCACGTGCTTACAGCCCTGCGAGGTCTGCGGGGGGGGGGCGTCCCTCGGCATGTGGCTCTCGTTTCTCCTCCACCCCCTGCGGCTCTTCTGGCATCGGCGCGTGGTCGCAGACATACGTCATACGGTAAACACACGCACGCACACTCTTTCCTCCGGCGCGCCGATGGGTTGCAGTCTGCAGGTAAACCAGGGCAGACTCTGATCAAAGTAACTTGACCTCCTCATGTGGAAGCCAGGACGGGCCTGATCCACACATACACACACACACGCGCACTTCCCACGCGCGAAGGCGATGCTCGATTTTAGTCGCGGCTGGGGACAATCTCGGAAACCAGATAACCAAAAGTACGGAAACCGCATGCGGCAGCTGCGCAGGTGGCAGTCCAGGAAAAGAGAAGGTGTGGAGGGGCAGCAAGGGAGACGACACACGCAGGCGAGAGGAAAAGACCGACAGGAACACACGCACGCACACACACACACACTTCCTCCAACTCGCCGATGGATTACAGGCAGCGGTAGTAAAATCAATGTGGGTCGCAGACATGACAACTGTACCCACCGTGCGTGGGAACGAGCGCAAGACTGAAAACCCCAGGGGGAAGTCGGGCGATGCACGATAAGCGGGGCAAGAAAAAACGCGGAAACGCCGAGCCGGGGAGGAAGAAGGTCGATGGTAAAGGAGGAGGCGTCGCAGAAGCTGGGAAGGCCGGATGGAGTGGGAAGCGAGGCGAAGGGCGCGCAAAAAGCGGCCGCGAAGCAGAGGCAACAACGTCGACGAGCACAGAGCGCAGCAATAGAGGACAGGTAGGGAACAAGGAGCTGCGGACAAGAAGGACCAATGGGTGGAACCCCAAGCGACATCGCCCATTGCACGGAGTGTTTCTGCTGTGGTTGATCCGGCGAAAAATGTGTAGCAGTGGTATCAACTGTAAGACCACGCGGGAACCAACCGTGAACGTGCGCCAACGAGGTCAACAAGCAACGCGGGAACACACACGGTGACACAGTGTTCCTCCCTCCTCCTCGTCTCGCTCTTGCGAAGGCCCGTCGGGCGCTCCTTTATGGAATCCACTGCCCCTCTGTTGTGAGGCAGTTGTATTGGAGGGGGACAGAGGGCAGAGTGTTGACACAGTTAGGAAAAATTAGCGAAATCAGCATGGGTCGGGCTTGACGTGCCTCGAACTCAGCGCGCGCACCCAAACCGCAAGCATATGGCTATATGCGAACCAAGGACAGTTTGCTTTCCGTCGTCGTCCTCCCCCTTGCTCCGTCCCCTTTTCACATCTCCCCCCTCTAGACGGTGTCGAAAGCGTCCGCGGCTCGAACGGGAGAGCGCCCCTTAGCACCTCCCCCATTATTCATCGTTCCTCTATGCCTCCCTGCTCCATCGTCCGTCGTCCTACCACGTCTTCCCTCCTTGTTCCACCGACCGTTCGATATCCGAGCACCACGGCGAAACCTAACAGAGGGGATTGCCAATACAGGCGTGCGGGGCGCACTCCGAGCGCGGGCGGCAACGGCCGCCAAACACAGTCACATCGCCCCGCGGTCAGGTCCGCTCCCTTTTGCCAGCGCAGCGAACTGTGTGCTGCGGGGCCTTTTTTTTAGTCCTTCGGGGCCCTCTTGGGACGTCTTGGGGCCGTTTTTGGTGCCGCATGTCACCGATGCCCAGCCCCCTCGGGGCCGCTCTGGGCCAGGGAAGTGTGTTTGCATCCCCCCTGGCTGTGCATGTCGACCTCGGCTCTGGGTTGGCAAAGTCGGGGTACCCTCGAGGCGGCGAGCGTTCACTTTTTTGGGGAGGAAATACACAGATCAAGGTGTGATCTGTGTACACAGCTGGTGTCCTTAAATGTTTATTTGCGTATGGGTGTCCACTGTTTGCACAGATCGTGGTGTGATCTGTGTATACAGATATGGTACCCACTGTGTATTTGGAGTGTGCCCCTCGCGGGTGGTGTTGACTGGGCGGGAACTTGTGCGTTTCTGTTTCGGCTGGACCAGAGGAGGCGTTGTGCGCGGTCGAAATACACAGTTCGTGTGTCCAACTGTGCATGTGTTGCGCGCCACTCGCTGTAGTGGTCATTGGGTGGGGGTTTCCACGGATGCCCCAGCTGGTCCAGGAGGGGACCGCGGTTTGGGAAGGCAACAGCGCGGGGGGGTGGGGATGCGGGGCAATGGGAGGGAAGGGATTCGAAAGGATGGGTGGCGAATGGGCTGGGGGACGAGAGGGGAAGAAATGGGCCCAGAAGGAACTGCATCATCGGTGTCAGCATCGTGAGGACGAGGAAGGCGGGGGGGGGGGCAGAAGGGGGGGGTGATCTGCACTAGGGCGTAGGAGGATGGGAGGAAGGCAGGGATGTAAATGATGGGGGAACGCGTCCGGCGGAGGAGGACAAGGAGGAATGGCATGAAGTGGCAGATGGGGGAATTGAGAATGAGGAGGTGGGGCATGAGGAGGACGGGCAGGAGTCAGAGGGGCATGGGGAGGGAGGGGCGTCAGCGAAGGGACATCGGGAGGGCGGGGAACGGGGCATGAGGGTGAGGCGGGCGCCAGTTAACGCTCAGCTGACCAGTGTTCTGCGTGTCCGTGCACCCCCCAGAACACAGATCGGTTGCACAACTGCATTATACGGGTAGTCGTGCGCGGCGTGCGTCCAGGCCGAAAACTCGGGTCCACGACGCTCCTTGGCGTCGCGTTGATGCTGCCGTGGTTCGCCAGACCGCATATGCACAGATAAGCAAAATCTACGTTTCAACGTTTGTTTCATGACCCTGTGTACAGTAACAGACCCACGTTGGAATCCAAGCTGCTTTTTGACGGGCCGCGCGGCAGGCGGCGCCTTGGCGGCATCGCGGCGGGCCGCTCAGTGCGAGCGCGCTGCGCGACGGCAGGCCGCAGCCATCGCCCTCCTCCGACTCGGCGTCGGGAGCGCTTTCTCGGGCGCAGAGACAGGAGTCGCCGCCTGGAGTCGGGCACGCCCGCCGCGACTGCTCAGGCGCGCGCCCCTCCCCCCTCGGCGGGGTGGGAGCACCTGCGCGAGCAGGTCGAACCCTCGGGGCGTCTTGTTGCTGGGCGGGGTCGGCGGCCCAACAAGCTACAGGAGCAGAGGGGGAGGAGAGGTCGCCGAGCTAGACCTCGCGTGTGAGGAACTAATGCTCTTCCCACCCCTCCACGCTCCTGCGAAGGCCTGTCGAGCGCTTCTTTTTGACGGGCCGCGCGGGGGGCGGCGCCTTGGCAGTGGCGCGGCGGGCCCCTCAGTGCAAGGAACGCTGCGCGACGGCAGGCCGCGCTGCCCTCGCTCTCCTCCGGCTCGGCGTCGGGGGCGCCTCTATGGGCTTTGGGCGCAGAGAGCGGAGTCGCACGCAGCCTGGAGTCGGGCGCGTCCGCCGCGACGGCTCAGGCGCTCGCCCCTCCATCCACGCGTCGCTGGCGCGCGCGGGACCTCCGCTCGCGCCGCGCAAAAAATTGGGGGGAAGATAGGCGTTCAAGGGCGACGGCTCGGGCATCAGAGACGACGGCGCCGCAGGGATACACCTGTTGCAATAAACCCCTTCTCTCCTGCACCGAGACCGTGGCGCCCCAGCGTGGCCGCGCCATCCTGGATGCATGCGCGGGGCGCGGGCTGGTCTCCAGCGGCCTCGAATGCACGTTTTGGGGCCGGGTTTTGAAATGGTGAGCGGCTCCGCCCCGGCGCAGGGAGCGCGGCGCGCCCGTCAGGGTCGGCGCCGATGAGGGCGGCCAATCTCCTGAAGGCACGGAGGAAGACGCCCGTTCCGCAGAGAAAAAGCTGGGCGCCAACAGGGCGGTCCTGCAGCATATTTGCGAGGAGCGTCGCTGCCTCGAGCTCGTCAATGACGCCAT
The DNA here is from genome assembly GCA_963575745.1 of Prorocentrum cordatum. Lineage (NCBI taxonomy): Eukaryota > Dinophyceae > Prorocentrales > Prorocentraceae > Prorocentrum > Prorocentrum cordatum. The sequence continues at coordinate 32,532 of CAUYUJ010015529.1, read as the reverse complement.
GCTCGGCTTCGCCAGATCCCCCACCTCCCTGGGCACACCCGAGGTTGATGCGCACGACGCCGCGACCCAATCAGAAGCACATTGCCCGGCAACCCGCGCGGCTTCGACGGGGCGCGGCAACCCGTTTAAGCACGTCAAAGCACCCGCGGCCATCGCCTCGTCTCCCTCAGACAGGGCAAAGCCTGCGATGGCCAATGCCTGCTCGGGCAGCAAGGGCCTGGCTCTTGAGGGAATAGCGGTCTTGGAACGTGTGCCGAATCACCTCCATGCTTCATTTATCTCCCTGCGCAGACTTGGCACGAAATGCTGGGGCTCTGAATGGGCGTCTCCCGCGCTGGCGCAGCATCCAGCGCAGACGCGTCCAGCAGCAGCTCCAGATAGAGGTCACCCCTAGAGCCTGAGGCCTCTACAGCACTGGGCAATCGTCGGTGGCTCTGGCAAGGTCCACGCCGACACCAGGCCTCTTCCCACGTGGAAAACAATCGCCAGGACGGAGAAGAAATTCCCCAGCAGCGAGGCGGGAGCCCTGAGACCCCGATGACGATGCAGCCCAACTGCAATGGCCCCAAGGAGGCCCTAGGCGGACGGACCGCTCTCGGCTCGTCAAAGGACGGAAGTCGCCGTCGCTGCCCGATTCGACAAGGGTATCTACAAGGTCTGGTACGGCGGGAACCTGTAGTCACGCGCCTGCCAGCGCTCGCGCGCATCCTCGTCTGTCGCCCCCAGGCCCGCTGAGGAGGGGGGCGGTCGCTCGCGAGGGGTAGAGCGCACAAAGGCTGCCCAAGCCTTGGGCTCCCCCGGCGGTCGGCGCGCCCCTCGCTCGAGCCTGCCTGCCCAAGGTGGCCAGGGGCCAGCGAGCGCGGCCTCGATGACCTCCGAGCAGTCCCCGCGCTGAAACTCCGAGGTCTCAGGGCCGAGCGGCAAGTTGACCCGATGGAACCTCGGCCTCTTCACCGAGCGCGCCCGCCAGCGCGCGGCTCAACTAGCCGGCGGGCGCCATTGAGCTGACGTTCTCGTCGGGCGCGAGGACCTGGACCATGGGGGCAACGTGGCGCACGAGAGCAGCGATCCTCGGGGCCCCCTCCGCAAGTCGCGCGCGGCCCTCGGCCCAGTCGCGGCCCAGGGCGCGGAGGCGAGCGACTCACTGGCGCGGCGGCCTCCCAAGACAAAAAAGACGCGCATGTGCGGAGCTCTCGCCATCAACGCCCGCACGGCGGCAATATCGATCCTGACAACGTCGCCGAGCTCGACGGCGGTGGGCCAGGGCTGCCGCGAGACACGACGCGCCTCCGGCAACGCCTCAGCGGCTGCATGCGCAGCCAACTCGATCCCCGGCCGATCGAAAGCCACGCGCCAGCCCCCGATGCCCCCGAAGCTCCACCGGGCCGACCTCGTCTCTCCCCAGACCGCGGCAGTGGCAAAGGTCCGCCAGCGAGGGGGCGACGGCCTCGGGGCGTAGCCGCTCGCGCCAGCAGACACCTCAAGCATCGCTGCAGGCGATCATACACGAGACGGGCGCCCGCATATCAAAGTGGCATAGCGGGGGCAGGCGCAGCGCCGAGCAGAACTCGGCGCCCACCCCGGGAACACATCCGCCGAGGCCTAGTCCACCGCGCGAATACCTTCCAGACCTTCGTGAACACGGCCGAGCACCCGCGGCGGAAGCAGCCCAAGTGGCACCAATTGCCAACCGCAACCTGCGCGACCTTCCGACTCGCCTTGGGCGTCGCGCAGCCGGGCCACATGACCTGGGGGCGAGAACGCGCCCATTTCGGCCGCCAACGCGAGCGCCATGCCGATTGCGGTGGCCGGCCCTCGTGCCATTCTTCTCGCTGAGGAGGGCATCGAGGGGGCAGTGCCCGTCGCGGGCGCTTTGCGAGAACCGTCCTGTCCTGGCAGCTCGCCCCGCTTCTCCTCGCCTCTCCCGGCGGAGGTGGCGCCGCGGTCACTGCGCGGGATCCTCTCGACATAGTCGGCGTCGTCGCACTGGGCCTGCCAGATCCCCCGCAGCGCGCCATCGGCTCGCGCGGCAGGCACTCCCAAGCCCTCGCAGATGCCCCTCGCTCGCGGCAAGCCGACGGGCGACTGCAATCCTCGCGCCAACGTCCGCTCGTGGAGGCGCCGTGCCGGGCCCATCGCGCTCGCGGGCATGGTGACGGCCCCCAAGTGCAGTGTTACACGCCGCCTGGCGAGCTGCCGCGGAGCCCCAACTCCCCCGCGCTGAAGCGAAGGTCGAACGCGAGGGGCGGCGCCCAACTGCTCGGAAACCTGGCGAGGTGGACGATACCCTTCAGGTCGTCAAAAAAACGTGCGAATTCCTCATCCGGACCAAAGAGCAGCGACCGCCACTGCGCGAAGTAGGGCAGCACAGCTACGTCACCATCGTGCTCGACGGGTGCTGCGTTCGTAGCCGTGAGGTTCACGATGGGCCGCAGTGCCTCACGACCTTCGGGGCCCTCCGGCGTGGGCGCCCCCCCCCGGCATTCCGAACGAGCCGTTCAGGAGGGGCTCTCCGCGCACGCGGGGAAGGTCTGGCTCTCGGATGGGGCGGGGCGAGGCCCCGCCCGAGGAGACCTCTCCCGATGGGGCACCGGGGAAGTGGGCCCGCACGTCGCTCGACCTGGGCGCGGCCTCTCGCGGGCGGAGTCCAGCGGGGCCAACGACCGCTCGGAATGGCGGAACCACTCCTGAATGCGCGGGCCGCAGATCTGCCCAGAGATGCACGTCGCTCGCGGAGGGAGGCTGGGCGGGACCCTCGCCCAGCTGAGCTCCTCGGCGCGCCTCGCCGCGTCGCGGGCGCAGCTGACCTGTCCGGTTGCCAAGATGGCCGAGGCGGGCCGCGGCGGGAAGCGCGGCGTGCCAGCGCCCGGGAAGGCCTCGACGCAACTCTCGAGTTGCCAGAAGACCTGGAACATGGAGGTCGCAGAGCCGCTCGCCCGGTCACACTGCCGCCTGCCATGAGAGCAGGCGGCCAGCCAAGCGGCTCGGCGGGCCGTCCACATGGTGTCGAGCGCGCGGATGCTGCGGCCCTCAGGCGACGGCTGCTGGCGCCTGCGCCCCGCGCTGTCGCCGCCGCGTTCCAGCGCCTTGCAGACGGGCGTCTGTCAGCACCCCTCACTCCGCCTGCCGCCCTGCCCCGCGGCCAACGGCAATGCCTGCGCAGCCGCCGGCGCCCGCCGCGCAACCGACCCCGAAAGACGCCCCGAGAGGGAGGCAGCGAGTGAGGAGGGTTCCGAACACAGCCATGCTGACCCCCAGCAGCTTCGTCGACATGAGGCGGCGACGCATCTCTCCCGGGCGGGCGCCCCTCGGCCCCCCCAGACGCCCCCGGGGCCCGCGGGGGAGGGAGCTCCCGACTGGGGTTGGCTTCGCGGCTGCATAAATCGCACCTCGCGCCTCCCTGCGGCCCCGCTCCGTCCTCCCGGGCGCCGCGCCGTCCGCTCCGACGCGGCGGTGGGCCCTTTGGCCCACCGGGCGCTTGGCCCGCCGCAGGTTGCACCGGCGCTGCGGCGACCCCTTCTCCGGAGCCTTCTCGCCCGCCCTCGCGCCTTTGCCGCCCCCGCCCTTCTTGCCGCCCTGAAGTTGGCAGACCACTTCGGCCAGGGCTGGAGCTTTGGCCCCCTGCCCTTGACCTTGCCTTGGGCGCGAGGGGAGGGCTCGACCCTCGCGGCGATCTGCCGCGGTCGTCGAGATCGCCCTCGCCCCCCAGGCCGGACGGACCCCCGCCCCCGCTGCCTCCAAACGCACATGGCCAGCGGGACTGCCAAGGTTGTAGAACAAACGGCGGGGCGGGCTCCTCGAGACGCGCGCCCGTCGCGCCCGCGGTCGCCGAACGGCAGACTGCGAACTGGGGGCTCCGCCGCGGCCGCCGCCCTCCGGGCGCGAGACGCGGGGCCCCGATCGCGCGAGCCGACACCCCGATCCACTGTCGCCCGGGCGGCGCCGCGGCCAGCAGGCTGGCCTGAGCGCTGCCCCCCGGCGGCCCCCCTGCGGGCATCTGTCAATAGGGGCGGCGCTTGGAACTGGCTCTCCAGCTTCTGGTAAGCCGCGCCCCGCTTCTCGTCGCGCAGAGGGGCCTCGAGCTCCGTCTCGTCTGCGACGCTGACCCTGCCATCGCCTGCGACCGAAGCTTCCGTGGCGAGCTACTGCCGCGTCCCTGACTCGGCGCGCAGGAGCTCGATCGCCTTGTGCTGCTGCACCAACGCATCCGTCGCCGCGCCGAGATCGGCGTCGACGATGGTGTCGACCGCTGTGGAGATGGTGCGCATCTCCTGCTCGTTGCGCTGATGCAGCTTCCCCTGGCAGCTGGGCGGGTACACGCCGGTGAAATGGTTCACCGTTCCCGGCTGCGCGTTGCCCATTGACCCCGTGACCTTTGCTGATCAGGAACTACGCATCTCCCCGAGCGCCCTCTCGGTTAGCTCGCCGGGCTTCCTCTCCACGCTGCACTTGGCCTCGTCGCGCGCGGAGAGGCAAGCGCTGGGAAAAATCCCGCTGCGAGCTCGAGGGCGAGTCTGAGCCGGACGAGTCGGCCCTGCGCCGCCGCCGACCCTTGGCCTTCGGCAAGGCAAAACGCGCTGCGCGAGCACTCCCGCGGCGGCCTATCGAGTCACCCCGCGGTGAGCTGCTGGTCCTCTTTGCCGCCTTGTCGAGGATCCGAGCGCTCAGACTCCCGCGCAGGTCTGGCGGCACGCTTGGCCCCCGACGCGGATCCTCCTCGCGGCGCGGGGAGCGGCTGCGCTCCTCGTCGGACGCCTCTACACCACGCTTGGGCGGGCTTGCCAAAATGGCGCGACTAGACGCTCCAGCGCGCCCGGCAGCCCTCTCGCGCAGCTCGCCCAGCCGCTCAGCGAGATCCCTCGCGCGACTCGTCTCGCGCGCGGTCGCGCCTTCCCCGGGTCTCTCGCGATGGCGGTCGTCCCGTGCGCCGCCAGCTCCCGGCTTCTCGCCGCCGCCCCTCGGACGCGCGGGGGGTTAATTAATCCACCTCGACGAGCCCTGAAACGCCGCGGGCCTGGTCCGCCTCTCGGCGGGTCCTTCGGGCCTCGCGCGCCGCAAGGCCCTTGTCGTCGCGCGCGACGAATTCGACGAGCATGGCGCCAGCGGCAAACTTGGATCACCGCTGCGTCCACCAGCCCTTCGCCCTCACTGCACTCACTCGGCCGCAAGCCGGGCGAGCAGAAATGCACCGCAGAGGCATGGACGGGATCGTCGCGTGCCACGGCAAGCTGGTTCCACACCTGCGGCGTCTCCGCCTTGAGGTATGCCGAATCCCAGCGGGATCTCCCGCCCCGCTCGTCCGCGGGGTCGAGCTTGCGGCCGTCTTGCTCCGCAGCCTGCCCCAGCATCTTGAGCGTCGCATGCCGCCCATCGACCTCAATGATCGGCGCCTGGCCCTTGCGCGGCCCCGAGCGCGCGACCGCGGGGTAGCACTCACCATTCTGCCACCGGCCTGCGGGACGCACGGCGCCGTGCGAAGGGCCTGCAGCGTCCAGCGCGAAGCCCTCGCCGCCGCCATCACTATTGCCCGCAGACCGCGAGCAGCGCAGCGCCGACCGTCGCATGCACGTGGCCGCGCCAGGCTTCGTACCCCCATGACGGCGCGACCTCAGGACCCCCAGGACCCCAGGACCGCCAGCAGGCACCCGAAGGCCGTGGCGGTCCTTGTTGCCTCCGCCGTCCTTCACGACGGGAGGGCCATTCGAGCGACCTCGCCCGCCGTGGCCGCCTCCGCCCTCGCCGCGGCCGCGGCCGTGCGCGCCACCACCGCGTTTCTTGCTGCGCACGGCGCGGCCGCGCCCACGGCCTCCCCCGCGCCCCGCCGAAGCCGACGCAGGGCGGCGGAGGGCTGAGGCGGGTCGCCTCCTGGGCGCCATCGCCCTTGTCGGGCGCCCAGCCTCGCCCCTGTCCCTGGGGGAAACAATCCCGCGGCCCGCGCGCGGGCACACGAGCGGCGCGCGCGCGAGCAGGGCGCCAGCACTTTCGCCTTAAGCACAAAGAGCTACATGAGCAGCGCATGAGTGAAGAACTACACACAGTTTTCCTCCGACGAGGCGTTGCAACAGCCGCATGGGCAATACATCTGGGACCCCGATGTACGACATCGCCTTTGAGCGCAGGAGCACACACACACAACACACACATTGTTTGGCGTCGCGGCCACGTGCCCAGCAACGCGGCGGAGTCAGTCAAGCGGCTCGAGTTGGAGGCGGAACGCGCGCGAAGCACACAAACACACAAGCGCGCAGACACTTGCACATCAAAGTGTAAACACCAACAAACACACAGTCACACTCACACACAAAAAAACACACCCTTTTCGGGCGTTGCGGGTGGGCGACTCGCCACACCATTCGGCGCGGGGCCGGCGGCCGAGCGCCCAGTAATCAGGAAGAAAGAAAAGACCGGGAAGCGAGGAAAAGCGAGGCAGCCGGCCCCCCGTGGGGCACTGGCCGGGAGCGGCGCCGGGGCAGCGAGGCCACACATAGATACACACACACACACACACACACACGCACGCGCACACACTTTTGCCAGCGAAGCGGGCGCTGTTGCAGCCAACGGCGCACATACTCACAGCGGCGGGTGAATCGCCCTGGGGGCCCTGGCCTGCTGTCGCGCCCGGGCCCCGAGGTCCGGGCACGCGGCGTGGACCACACCCCCGCAGCGCAGGCAGGAGTCGTCGGGGCCGAGGCTGCCCTCCGCCTCTGGGGGGCCCGAGAGGGTGATGCGTGTGCCGGGCTCCCCCTCCTCGCTCCAGTCAAGATACGGTGGGCAAAGGCGACAGGACATCTGAGGGCACCCCCGTCGTCGGCCCTGAGCTTCGCAAAAGGAGCTCCCAGGGCGATATTTGTATTACTTATGTTTGCCGTGCCCTCAGGAGACGGCAGGGCGAGCAAAGGAATCCTCGAACCTACCCGTGCGGATAGGTATCTCCAGACAGGAGGGCCCGTTGCCGCATCGGTCGAGCGCGCTGGATTTAGCCTGGTCCTTTTGATCCTCCTCTTCCTCCACCTCCTCCTCCCCGCATCCTTGCCCTCCTCCCCTCCTGATACCACAGGGGGGATCATGGAATCAGCCACGCGTGCCCCCCGGTGTCCCGGGCGCCTCGAGGCGCTGGGGGGCGGCCGTGCATCGAGGAGAGTGCCAGGCTGCGTGGTCATTTTGTCGTGCCTCCCCGTTACCATGACCCCCCCCTCCCCCCGCGCTGTCGTCCCACCAGGCACTGGCTTGTGGTTCGCTTCCGATGCCGCCCGCCCACCTGCCCGTGCCTCCATCCTCGCTCACCATCCTAACTTCTCGACGCCCTGCCGAATGATCCGAGGGAGCACAAACGCAGGGCGCCGTCGTACGGGCGCGAAGGACGATAACCTGCGAATTCTACATGAGCGCCCCAATCACATAATCCGTTTGGAGCTCTCTTGGAAGCCTTCGATGCCTTCGCAGTCCTCCTGAAGCCATTTTTGGGAATACGCGACAGTCTGTGCTGGGCCAGAAGTCGACAAGAAGGTTTCGTGGGGCCTGTTGGGGCCATGTTACGGCTCTCGTTGGGTGCTCTTGGGGACCATGGGGCCTTCTTGGGGCCATTTTGAGCTGCGCTTGGGGCAATCTGGGGGTCGTCTCGAAGATTCTCAAAGAGAAACACATCGCCAGCCAGAAAGGCGAGAAAGCGTATATCGACAACGACAACGCATGATCTATGGGCACCCCATAGGCCAAGGTATGGAATTGCCCGGTCCAGCTCGTGACCGCCGGCGGGCGCTTCAAGGCGCTGGCCCGCCAGGATCAGTCTCCTCCCCGTGATCGTAGCTTCGGCCCTCTGCTCGGCGTCACGGCATCATTCTTCACATCCGAAGCCAGAGACGCCGATGTACCAAACTACTGTTGGGGATAACGTGCTGGCCTCCAACATGGCCCTTAAAAAGAGCAGCTTGCATCATCCGCCTGTTGCTCCCAAAGATGGCCTGACGGGCCTCCGAGACATCACCAAAATGCTCCCAAGATAGCCCAAGAGTCCCCTAACAGGCTTCCAGTGGGCTGTCAAGAGGGTCCACGAGCTCCCTTAGACCCAAGATGACCAAAGAGGCCCCTAAGATGTTGCGATTCTCAGAAGAAGCCGTCATGAGGCTCCCTGGGTGCGACCAAAGCGTTCCCCAGAGTGCCCCAAGACCCGCCCGAGAAGCCTCCAAAAACCCTAGATACCCAAAGTGGTCCTTAAGATGTTGATATTCCCCGAAGAGGCCGCTATGAGGCTCCCTGGGTGCGACCAAAGCGTTCTCCAGAGTGCCCCAAGACCCGAGAAGCCTCCAAGACTGCTTCAACGGCCCCATAATGGGCCCGAATCGACTGGCGAGATCCTCCACGGCTGCGACCACAGGGAGGCTCTCAAGAAGGATGCTACTCTAAGTATGTTCGTGGTGGCGTGGTTCTTTCTCCTGCTCCGTCCAACCAGTCTTCCTCTTGCTCCCACTCCTCCCCCCCTCCATACTAGAGCACGGCCAAGCAGATCAGAACACGCAAGACTACGAATACCATGTGACAACAGGCCGTACCAGGCTGTACCATAACAAGCCAGACCACAAACGCCGACTAGACACATACGATGAGAGAGCTTGCTACAAAAAATCTTGGGGTACGCCCTTCGTCGATGCTTGAGGGTCCTGAGGTGCCCCAGAGCTTCTGTGGGTCCCTGGGCCCATCGGAGGATTAGATATTCTCGTGGGACACCTGCTGGCACGCCGACTTCTTGTTTGAGGTGCCTGCTGTGAGCCAGACTGAGACCACTCTAGAACAAGCCAGGGCCAAAAGAAGAGATGCTGAACCAGATCAGAGAGAGGGAGAGTGAGCCACCCCCCTGACCACAGTTCTGGGCGTTACTTAATAAGGGGCGATGAACGGGGGGGCGAAGGAACATGCACACTTCGTGCCCCTGTTGGGCCCCAGGATCTTGTAGGGCCCTTCAGGTGCACAAGAGGTGCACCTTTCTTCGCCCCCCTACGCATCACCCCCCCTCCCAAATGCGCAACGCCCGACAGTTCTGCCCTCCGCCGACTCTGGGCACACAGGGGACACAAGGGAGCCATGAGGAGGTAATTACAGCAAGAGGGAGGCGGTCGAGAAGGAGGGAAAAGGAGAGGCGGAGGCCGGTGGCAGAGCAGCGGACGCCGTCGATGACGCGTGCGAAAACGAGGGAGAAGCGGAACAGAACGAACCTCTCCAGCAGCCACACCTCTCAAGACTGAGGCGCACACCCACAGGTCCGCAAGCAGATCGGATCTAGCCCAACGCCAAAAGAATATCGACGAGGCCAAACCGGCACACCTGACACCACACAAGAGATTAGACCGCACACGACCGGAAACGAGAGCAGACCACGAGGGGGCGAGAGAGAATGGACGCTGGATGGTCTGAGTGGTGAATGGGCCAGGGGTGACAAGGGAACCGTTCATAATCCGCCGGCCCCCTTGTGGGGCCACAAGGTTCCGAGGGTTAGACTTGCTGCTCCTTGATCTCCACCGCCGCATCGCCTGCACAGCTATTCGCCTTGAACCCGGCCCTTTCGCTCCTCGCTCTTCGCGCGCCCGCTGGTCCTGCTCATCTCTGTGCAGACGTGCGCAGCCCACCGCCCCTCTTCCGGAGCCCCCTGAACGCGAGCAAGCTTGACAAGATGGTGGGCCAAAGGGGCAGTGGTGGACCGCCCCCTGACCCAATGCCATCGGCCATCGTCTCTGCCGCGGCTCGGGCTCGCCTGCGGTCTCAGCCCGTGGCAAAAAGGAGTCGCCATCCACCCGCGAAAATGTCGAACGAATTGAACCCAGCCCATGACAACGGAAGACGTCTCAAGTTAAAGCCAGACTTTACAAATCAGCCCCTCCGTCCGTGAAAACCATGTGATGACATCATCGGGCACAGGCGACAAAGTATCGTCCTCCACCAGTGTGACGGTTGCACAACGATAGAACGAATGCGCGCAGTGCAAGGATTATCTGTTAATAACAGCACCATTTCCAATAATCCATACGGTTGCTTGAT
>CAUYUJ010015529.1:0-20000 GCA_963575745.1 Prorocentrum cordatum | reverse complement strand
CGCGGACTAGGTAGCGCGTCTGTGGTGCCATGGCTGTGGGCTTCCTGGGGGCGCACCTGATGATCTTGGTTACGGGCGGTGCTTTCACGGTCCAAGGGGCACTTGGCTGGCTGCCGTTCGGGCGCGGGGGAAATGAGGTCCCAGCGCCGACGCCGTCAGCCCTGCCCGGGCCGACAGCGCTGCCGCCAGGCGGTGGGGGGCAAGGCAAGGGGCGAGGACCGCCCGCCAAGCCCGCGCCTGCAGGGGGAAAGGGGCGAGGGCCGCATGCCAAGCCCCCGGGGACGCCGGGCGTCCCTGCGCCGCCGCGGTCAGGGTCGACTACAACGACCACACCCGCGGGCATCGGGCGCGTAGGCAAGGGCGAGCCCACGGGTAGCCCAGCTACGCCGGCATACGGAGGGAACGACGAGCCCACGGGCGCGCCTGGGCAGCCGTCCGCCCCGGGAAACCGGACGGGGGATGGCGAGCCTGACCCGCCGCGCGGGCTGGACGGGTATTGGGGGTGGAGTGGTTGGGCCCGCACCTGCCCCATTGGTGGGCTGGCCGGAACGTACCCCCACCGCCACCGCCGCCACCTACCCCGCCCCCGGAGGCGGGGCCAGGTCCCGGTTGGGGATTCGCAGCCTGGGTCTTCGAGTTCGTGGGCTACGGAGCGTGGGTGAGCTCCCCCGACCACACTGGCACGATCCGCACGAGCGGCGGATGGATTGGATCCGCCATCGACCGCCTGGGCGTTAAGATGCTCGGGTACTGGTGGGAGACCGCGGTCCTTTGCTTCGCCTTAGGCATCTTCACGTTCGTGTTGGGTGCCCTGGCCTTCATCGTCAACACCGCAGCCCAGCCTATGCTGCGGGCAGCCGGGGGACTCCGCTGGGCGTGGTACCAGATTACCCGGTGCTGCCAGCGACGCGGAGGCGATGGGCCCGGCGCCCATCTCCCCCCGCCCCCTCCGACCCCCTTGCTGGTGCGCTGGCGCGGGCCGGGCTTGGGCGGCGTGGTGGAAACGGAGTTCTACACAAAGGGGGTCCGCGGCCGGGGAACCAATCGGGCGTACAACCACGTGCTTCTGCGCAAGCACGGGCAGGTGGCCCGCATCAGCTGCAACTTCGCGGACCGGTACCGACTGGACCGCCACGGGCTCAACATCAAGATCGGGCAGGTTCTGGGTTGCACCAGTCGTAAGTGGCGGCTGAACCTCGAGGAGACGGGGAACGTGCATCTATGCCGTGCCGTCGAGTGCGCCTCCTGTCCAGTGGCGCACCCCATGCATGTCGACCAGTACGCGGCCATTGACCACACACAGATCGTGGACTTGGCTGAGCACGGAAAGGCCACAGCCTGCCGGGCAGTCGGCGTGGGACTCCGGAAGGTATTCGGGGTGGCCAAGTGGCTGCTTTGCTCACCCTGGTCGGTACTTGGATGGCTGTGCCGGGGCCGGCCGGAGCCCCGCTACATCACCGACGCCACGGGCTATCGCCGCCTGGACATCGATTCGGAGAGCGAGGTGGAGGCGGAGGAGCGCCCCTGCCAAGCCGCACAAGTTGGGGTGCAGCTCGCAGGTGGCGCACGCCCCCTCCAGCCGGAGGGGTGCGGCGACCGAGGGATGCAGGGGGCGACTGTTCTGCTACAGGAGGACGCAGAGGTGTCGGACGTCCCCCGGCCGGGGCATTGCCTTAATGCGCAGGTGCACCTCTGCGCCCACCATGCGCAGAAGTACCGGTCTACCCTGATCGGCCGCAAATGCAGCCTCCCCACTTGCCTCCGCATGGCGAAGGGTAGCTGTGGGGGGGCTCCGATGTGCGGGGAACACCTCCGACGGGACGAGGGTCACACCGTGCGCGTCGAAGCGACGGTCCAACCTGGGATCCTCGGGGGCCTGCGTCGTCGCATGCGAGTGCGGGCCCCAAGCCCCGCCAGGGCGCGCGATTGGACCGCGCATGCCGCCGATGGAGTTGGCTTAGCGCCCGGGCCGGTCTACCCCCCGCCCGCTGCACCGCCACCGCCCGCCGTGGCCCCATCCGTCGATGTTGAGCCCTCGGGGGTGCAGGCCCTAGCTTCTGGGCCGCAGCCGCGTCGTTCGCGCTCCGCGGAAGCAAGGGCCAGCGGACGCTCACGGTCTGCCGACCGCGGAGCCCCGGGCGATCGGATCGCCCATCACGGGTGGCTTCAGGAGCCCTTACTCGTGAAGGTCTGCCCGATACTCCCGGGCGATCCTCGGGGAGTCGAGGAGGCGTACGGCGCGCCCCCGGCGAGTCCTTGGTATATTCTATTGGGGGAATGCGAGGGGCTCGACGCACGGGGCACTGGCGGGGACGCCCGACTTATCATCGGGACTAGCCTCGAGGGCGTCAGGGTGGAGGTCCCAGCCAGCGAGGTCGTACGGCATCCCCCTCCGCTGGAGGACGGGCGCTACCCGATAGATTGGATCAATCGGCTGCTGTACGAGGTCCCCCAAGGCGCGCGGGAAGTGGGGTTGCGTGTCATCGCCCACCACATCCCGCAGGATCTGCTGGCGATGTTACGCCAGGAGCAATGGGACGGTGTGGACGTGGAAAGCGCGAACGGCTGGAGGCGGCGCTACCTGACGAGCACGGAGCGCCAGCAGCTGCAGCACGACCCGGTGCGCACACTCGGCCACCATCGGCGGGGCGGCGCGCAGGGGGCGCAACCTGCGCCCGGGATGGAGGGCTTGCCCCGCCCTGCCCCCGTGGCGGCACCGTCGCGCTTGGCAGCGGCCGCCGCCGGCGTGAGCGAGGATGCTGAGGAACCCGACCCCCTCGAAATATTCATGGATTCCTTGCGAGCCGAGGATCTCAAGGGACGGGGGGGCCAAGCGGCGGCCCTCAGCGCATTAGGTATGACCGCGGACCTGCTCGGGGTTCCGCTTGATCAGGCGGAACGGCAGCTGCGGCGGAGAGTCGCACAGGTGGCAGCGGCGGGCCCACTGGGGTCCGATCTGGAGCGCGCCCTCGCGGACTTGGAGGATGCGCAGCTGGAAGCGCGCGCGCGGGAGCGTGCTGCGGCCGCCGACAAGGTCCCCCTGCAGGGCAGCCTCTCACGCGAGGGGTCGCGGAGCCGCTCGGCGCGGGGACGGGATCCCAGCCCGAGGCAGGGACCCCGACGCGAGCTCTTCGGGGCCATGCCCCCCGTCCAACCCACGGGCCCACGCCGGGGCTTGCTGGGCGATCGGGACCTACTGGCACGCGATGGACGCGGGGGGCCCGCTCGTGGGGCCAACCCGCTCCTTGACGGAGCCTCGGTCCTTGGCCACCTCACTGGCCAGACGCCCCACGGGGGTGGCCTGGGTGGGGAGCGAGCCGGGGGTCCAGACGACGCCGGGGCGGCGGGCGCCCTGGGCGGGCTTACAGCCGAGGCCGAAGCTCAGATCATCGAGCGCCTGGATCGCCAGAACCGCCTCACCGAACGCCACGTCCTCGCCGCCGAGCGGCAGGCGCGGGCCACCGAGGGCGACAAGAGGGCCCGGGGCACCAGGGCGGGGATCGGTCGGGACGAGGAACTGGATCTTTACATAGCCAGGGGATGCAACACCTTCGTGGTTGAGGCCTGCGAGGGGATCACGGGGAAGGACTTGTTCGACTCCCTCAAGCGCATGTGTGCGCACTCCAAGAGCACGCTCAAGACGATCGGGTTTCCCTGCCTGGTTACCAACCGTGTGGCGCACGGCTACGCGGCGCTCGCCTTCGGGACGGGTCCACACGACCTGGCGGTGGACGACTGCGTCCCCGCGCGTGACGAGGACTTCGATGGCTACCGGCTCCCTGTGGACGACAAGCTGGAGCCCCGCCAGCGGCCCGCCACCCACATGGCGACCTGGTTCAAGAGGGCCCGGTGCGAGATCCAGATGTTCGAGTCCATCGTAGGGGTCGCACACGGGGCAGAGCGTCGGCGGTCGCTAGGGTTCTTGGAGGCGGCCTTCGAGAGGGACCCCTCGGAGTTCCCAGACCATTGGGTCAAGGATCTGTGGGAAGAGCTCCGAAGCACCTGGGTCGAGGAGTTACGGGAGCTGAGGCGACGGCTCTGCCGAGAGCTCGACACCGAGAACCCGAGGAGGGAGGACATCAAGTACATCCTGCTCATGCCGGAGAACGGCTACGACTTGCCCCGAACGTTCGACCTCGGGGACCCGAATGCCTACTACCAGCAGGTAGTCGTGCCCCGGCGTAAGGCCGCACTCACGCGCCTCCTCAATGGGCAGCTGAACGCCCACCTCACGAAGCGACCGCCAAAGGCGGGAGGGGGCGAGGAAATGGGCGAGCCCCGGCCCACGGCGCAGGGTGATGACAGGCCCAAGGCGGGGGCTGGGCCCCAGCCGAAGGCGGGACCCAAGGCGGGCACCGGAGCCCCAGCGGGGACAGCCCCCAAGAGGGCGCACCCAGCGGGCAAGGAACTACCACGCCCGGAGCGTACGCGATCCGTGGCGCATGCGCCCCGCAATAAGGACAACGTCCCTATCTGCTGGGGGGCCACCACGCACATGGGCTGCTCGCGGAAGGCTTGCGACTGCCCCAACTCCCATGACCCCATCAAGTCAACGCGCGGATTGGACTACTCGGTAGTCATGCAGCTCACGAGGCGCGGGGGGCTCCTTGGGACGCCCCGGATTGACCCCAAGCAGGTGGATGGGATGATTGCGCAGCTACGCTCGCAAGCCAAGGCAGCCGAGGCCGAGAAGGTTGGCGAGGACACGTCCCCCCCTGCTGCCCCTGACTCCCAGAAGGAAAAGGGCCGTGGCCGTGGTAGCGGCTCGCGAGCGGCGGGCGACCCGGGCCCGGGGCAGGCCCCGGACGACTACACCGCGCTCCAGCTTACCGCGATGGAATCCGACCTCCGGGAAGCGGTTAAGGGCCCCGACTTCGGATGGCTCGAAGACCACGACCGCCCGCGCGCGGCGGCCACTTGGGACGCCCAGCCCGCGGGTGATGGGCCGGAGCTTCGCCTCAAGCTCATGCAGGAGCTCGAATCCGAGGGCATCTTCGCGCCTCTGAAGGGGGCCAGCGAGCACTTGCAGAGCCACGTGCGCGGGCGCGTCTTGGGGGCGCGCCTGCGCGGGGAGCGGCTCACCGTGGAGCGGGCCTCGAGGAAGCCGTGGACCGAGGCCATCGGGGACTCAGCAGTGAGGCAGCCGACCTGCATGAGGCGCTTAGCTGCGCCGCAGGATACGTCACCGAGGGCGGGGCCGAGGTCGGCCCGGTTGCTTGGGACGCCGACGGGCTGATAGGCCGCGGGTCCTATACCTTCTGGGACGGGGACACCCGCATCCAGTGGGACTTCCTCGACTACCGGGACCGCCTCAGCCCTACAGAGGAGATGGGCCAGGCGATGGGCCTGGAGGTGGGCGACGCCGAGGAGCGGCAGTGCCTGCTACTGCACGTAGCTGCTGGGGTGCTCCTGCTACGCGCGGGCGAGGGCGCGGGCGAGCCCAGCCCGGACGCGGTGCAGCAGTTGGCCGCGACGTATCGCCATGCACTATGGGAGGAGGCCCATGAGGCCCTTCGTGCCCTGGGCGACTCCCCACCGTGGATCACGGCCCTGGAGGCCGATGTCCGTTCCTACGTCCATGATGCGGTGCACCCGCACCACGACAAGGACTATCGCTGCCTGGCAGCATGCCCCGTCTCCGACCTCGACGCCGTCACGCTCCAGGTGCACCGTGTCAACGGCAGTGGGCGCCTATGCGTGGACCACCTAATGGGGACGGGTGTCGGCGCGGAGGATCAAGTAATTCCGCTCCTGATCTGGCGTGGCCATATGCGCGTCTTGCGCCCACGCTCCCACACGGAGGCGGCGGCCCTAGGCCAGCGCTGGGGGCACGCAGGACGCCTGTCCCGCGAGATCGTAAGTGTCGGCTGGCGCGAGATGCTCGATGAAGGCCCGGACGTTGAACCCACCGTCCCGGGCAAGAGCGCGCCCTGCACCCACTGCAAGGCAGCGGAAGGTCGGGCGGGCCGCGCAGTGGGACGCGCGCCAGCCTCGTTCGGGGAACATCCAGCCGACGTCCAGGCACGCCTCCTGGAGGCGAACGCGATGCCAATTCGACACGACCCCGCGTTCGCGTACGGTTTGATCGCCCAGGAGGTGTACGCCGGTTCGGGAAATTGGTCGGCTGCGCTTCGCGCAGAGGGCATCCGGGTGCTGGAGCCGATCGAATACTACGACGACCCTCTCCGAGAGTCCGGCCCACGGCCGGATCACGACACCCTCGACCCGGCAGTTCGCACGCGCCTACAGGAGGCCGCACGGACCCCATGGGCCCCGATGTGGCCAACGTTTGGTGCTGGGGTACCCCGTGTGGCTCGTGCACCGACCTCGGGCTCATGACCCAGCCTGGTGGGACCCCGCAGGGCACCCGCACGTGGGAGCACCCCGAGGGGGACGGCTCCAAAGAGTTCGAGCGCGTTGGTAACAGCCACACTCGGTTCACGTGCGACACCTGCCGCATCCTACACGACGCCGGCAAGGAGTTTCTCATCGAGTCCTCCTGCCCCTCGGGCCGCTACCCCAAGATTTGGGACCAGGCCCCAATGCACGAGCTGCGTCGAGCGACGGGGGCCATGA
The DNA here is from genome assembly GCA_963575745.1 of Prorocentrum cordatum. Lineage (NCBI taxonomy): Eukaryota > Dinophyceae > Prorocentrales > Prorocentraceae > Prorocentrum > Prorocentrum cordatum. The sequence continues at coordinate 13,424 of CAUYUJ010015529.1, read as the reverse complement.
TCGTCCCGATCCACATGTGCGCCTGGGGTAAGGCCCCGTCCGACGCGCCAGAGAGTCGCTATCGCAAGGGCAGCTGGTGGCTCGTCAGCCCCCGGCTGTACCTGCACGCTCTGTTGCGGGCGCGACGTTGCCCCCGTGACCACCACCACGTCGAGCTGAAAGATCACGTGCCTGGCTCGGGCATTAAGCGCACCAAGGAGGCGCAGGTTTGGGCCCCCCGTCTTTGCGCTGCGTGGGCAAAGGTGTTGAAAGGGGCCTATCACCGCTGGTCGGTGAGCCAACTGCGTCGGCAGTTGGCGCCTATATGGGAGGATGGCCCGGGGGCGCCCCCCAAAATCGCCCGGGCGGAGGCGCCCGGGCGCCTGCAGGGCGTCGACTTCACTGGAATCGAGCGCCTACAGGCTTCAGGGGACGGCTCAAAATGCGGTAGGCTTAGCCCAGCCATGCACCGAGCATTGGCGGGGCTTCCTAAGCCCCCGTTGGGCGAGACACAGGGGGAGGTGAGTGCGGGCAAGCCTCGACCCCCTTGCGAGGACCCGGCCAGAGATATCGCGGAGGACCTCGACGGGTGCAGCCCGGCGGAGCTGGCCACGGTCTACCTGACCTTTTGCACGGAGCACCCTGAGTACGACCCCGAAGCCATGCGGACCCTGGTGGGGCTGGGGGATCAGCTCCTCCAGCGGACGGGGTCCCTGAAGGAAGCGGCCGCGCTGCTTAGGCGCGCGCGCCACGAGCGCCTGGGCAACCCCCTTCGGGGTGTCCTGGGGGGCAAGGTGCGACGGTGTTTAAGCCGAGAGCACTTCGAGTACGTCCGGGAGCTGGCGGAAGGGGGAGCATCCGCGCGGCGGGGCGCGCCGCGGAGGCGCGAGCGAGCTCAGCCGTACCCCAGCGTGCGAGCCCACATCGACGAGGCCTACCAGAAGGTATGGGCGGATGTGACCTGGGGGATCGTCTTGGTGGCTTCCCAGGCGGCAGAGGGTTTTTTGACGGAGCTGGTGGAAGCCCCCCTGGGGAGGGTCCCCAAGCAGCTACCGGACAGAACCCTATCGTCCGAAGGGCGTATGATCCACGCGATGCTCTCGGCCAACGCCGCCACACACAAGCGCGACCACCCGCCTGCCGTCCAGCCACGCCATCGGCAGGTGGCGAGGACGGCGGTATGGCATCGCGCGCGCCATCCCGGAGCGCGCCTCCTCTGCGCCAAGCGGGACGTCTCGCGGGCCTTCAAGTGGCTGGACATCGCCCCGGCGGACGTCGGGGACTTTGGCACTTCATTACCGGGGGCCCACGCTGGCATCGAGGGGGACGTCAGAGTCGTTTACCTAGCCATGGTGTTTGGGTGGACGGGAGCCCCAGGCAATTACATGATGCTCGCCCTGGCGGCGAGGGAGCTCCACGAGAGCTATCGGCCTGGGGAGCCGCACTGGCACGACACCACCCACTTCCACTCGGAGTGGCTTATGGATGACCCTGTGGTGGTGGAGCCCGACATTGGGGTCCGGCCGTGGATGGCCTGCGACGCATTGGATGCATCCATACGGGAGGTATTCGGGCCCGAAGCAGTGAACGTCAGCAAGAGGGACGCCGAGGGGAAGCCCTCCACCACTCAGATTATCTGGGGGCTCAGCATGGACTTCGAGCGCGAGCGAGTTGGGCTCCCGGAGCCCAAGGCCATGAAGATGCGCTTCCTACTGGCGGAGCCGGAGCTGAGCTTCGGCTGCCGCATGGTACGGCTGCGAACCGCGAGGGAGCTAAGTGGGCTCGGCCAGTTCTGCGCCTGCGCAGCTCCAGCCCTGAGCCTGGAGCTCCCAGCGGTCCACCGGATGCTGTCGGGTGACCCAGGCCAGGCCTACGTCCACCCGCCGGGCGACCCCGAGATGGTAGAGGCTGCGTGGGACGATTGGCACCAGACCCTGGATTGGCTGCGCGTCTGCTTTGAGATGCCTGTCGAGGGTAACTTCGAGACCTCCTTCGAGGGCCTGCTAGGCCTTCGCGAGGCCCTCGCACTCCCGGGGGCGCTCGGCAAGCTGCGCTGGCTGGGAGGCGATGCCACCCTGGATCGGATCGGTGCGCTGGACTGGTCCTCGCGCGAGTACATCGTGGCGGAGGCGGCTCCCTACCTGGAGACGCTCCGCTCCGCCCCCGGGGTCACCTGGCAGGGGGAGGGGGAGATCATCGCGGTGGTCGAACTCCTCTGCCTGATAGCCTTGGCGGCCGAGAAGGGCCCGGACTGGTTCCAGCTTCTATTGCCGTACGTCACTGACAACAGTAATGTCAGCCGCTGGCTGCGACGCCGCCGGGCACGGAACGCGGTGGCGCGCCACCTGCTTCGAGTCCTGGCCATGCTGGAGCTACGGTACAAGTTCCGGGTCCTGGACGGACTTTACTTACGGACTTACCACAACGAGCTGGCCGACTTCGTGACTCGTGCCACGGTGGAGGAGGTACGCCAGCGGATGACGGAGGCCGGATGGACCGAGCTGTCGCCGGCAGCACCGTGGGGCGAGCTGGTGGAGGAGGCCGCCCAGCGCGAGCTGCGGATGCCAGGAGACGACGGGCCCTGGCGCGCGGCTGCACTCCTAGTTAAGGGAGCCCGGGAGGCCCTACCACGCTACGCCCCCCTGCAGGTCGAGGGGGCGCGGCTGCTGGAGGTGGGAACCGCGTGGCCCCCCTTCGGGGAGGCATGGGAGAGCCTCGGCGGGTCGGCGCTGCTGGCGCCGTGGGATGTCGGTGACCGATGGGACCCGGACGACGGCGACCACCCCAAGGACCCCACTGGGGCTCCGCGGATCCGCTGGCTGTGCGCGTCACTATCGGAGGACCCCGGTGGCCGCGAGGCGACGGGCCTGGAGCGGCTACTGATCACCACTCGGCCACTGGCCGTGTTGCTCGACGCCCCCGTCAACTACGCCGCAGTGCGGCTAGGGGCGCGCTTGCGGCGCCTCGGCTATGTGGTACTCTCCCCGGAGACGCGCCTTCTGTGCACACACTTCGGCGACGTCACGGCACGCGCGCGGGCGGTCCAGGTTTGGGGTTGCGGAGAACGGGTTCGGGCGCCGAGCCTCATACCCCCCCTGGGGCAGCCCTGCGTGGAGCCACGCGGCCTCTGCCAGCTCTGGAAAGAGGCAGGGCGGCCACCGCTGGACGAGCTCCGCCTGGACCTCAGCAACGGCACCTTGCTCGTGGACCCTCGGATCTCGACGACGGGGGATCGCATGATGCCCTGGCCGCGCGGCACATGGCAGCCCGCGGGAGGCGGGCGGGCCCAGCGCGTGGTGATTCATGATCCGCGCGGGCCCTGCCATACGGCACGGGCGAAGCCCGACCCGTTGAAGGGCTATGCGAACACCCTGATCCTGGAAGGGTCCGAGGGCGGCTGGACCGTGCGAGCCCTGCACCCGAAAGAAATCTGGTGCGCCCAGGGGGGCACGGCGGAGCTGTGGGATGTCCTGGGCCTTGGAGGTATGCCGATCGCCGAGCGCATGCGGCAGGCCGCCCGTGCACTCCCGCGCCGCACGGCCCGCTGGGTGCTCCAGTGGGCGGAGCGTCTGCTGAGGCAGGCCGTAGAGGCAGCAAGCGCAGGCGAGGCACCCGGGGCGCGCGCTGGCGTCGGACCCGACCACGACCGACTCGCTAACGACGAGATGGTTAAGCTGTGGCTAAAGGCCTGGCTTCAGGCCCCCGACCGCCCAAGCGGGCCATTCGAGGCTGCGCTGGAGGCGGGGAAGACGACGGACGACGCCGCTCGGTTGGCGGACCAGCTCGACCCCCCTGCTACCGCGCGGTCCACCGCAGCAGGGGAGGACGGGGCAGGCGGGGAGCGGGTCGGGGCGGTGACCTTCGCTGTTCCGGAAGGCGCGGGGATGCCCAGGCCAAGCGCCACGGACGGCGCGGGCGGCGAGGCGCGCCCCCCGCGCAAGACCCGCCGGCGTACCCGCAGTGCCCCTGCCCCCGCGCTGGTGAAGCCCGCCGCCTGGCGGTGCGCCGGCGGGGGCGCCCCGAAAGGGGTTCAGGGTGAACTCACCGACCCTCGCGAGCTGGATGCGACCGCCACCGAGGCGATGCTGGCCAAGCTTGCCGAAGGGGCGCGGGCCAACTACAGCGCCGGGTGGCGTAACTGGGTACTCTGGCGGAGGCTCCGAGGCCGGAGCCCGCACCTGCAGGGGGAGACTCGGGACGCCCGCCTTACGGATGAGGATGACCTCATCCGGTATGTCGTGTACCTGTACAAGGTGATGAAGAGGCGGGCCACGACCATCCGCCAGCGCCTGTTCGCCATTCGATATGCCCACACCCTGGCAGGGTTTGGGGATGTGACCTCCGATCGGCGCCGGCTCTGGGCCACGATCGAGGGACTCCGCCGCTGGGACGGAAAGGCGAAACGGAAGCTCCCGGCCACGCCCCGGATGTTGCGCCGGCTCCGCGAGTACTTGTTCGCCCACGGAACGGCCGCGCGCCGAGAGGCGACCATCCTATGGGCGGCGCTTATGACGGGGTACTTCTTCATGCTCCGCGCGTCGGAGTATTTGGTCCAAGAGGACCGCTCCTGGAGCATGGGACGGGTGGTGCGTGGGCAGGACGTGCAGGGGCTGCGCGGGGGTACACCCAGCGCATGGCTCAGCGACTGCGACGAGGTAGTGCTGACGATCACGTCGTCCAAGACGGACCAGTTTAACGCAGGTTGCGTACGCAACCATTACCGTTCGGGGGTGGAGTTGTGTGTCGTGGACGCACTTGCCGACCTCCAGAGGGAGCTGCCGGACCGGTTTGGACGAGGAACCGAGGCGGGGCTCCCCCTGTTCCGCCGGCCCGATGGCCACCCGATTATGCGGGAGGAGGTGCAGGGGCTCCTCCAACTCGCGGCTGCCGCCTGCGGCGTGGACGCAGGCCAGATGGGATCCCACTCCCTGCGCATCGGGGGCGCGACGGCGTTGTACCACGCCTGTCGCGACCTGGAAGCGGTCAAGAGGTTCGGGAGGTGGTCCACGGACGCCTTCCACGGATACCTCTGGGAGGACCATCGGCGTCAGGCTCCATTCGCCCGAGGCATGGCGGAGGGCCGCGCCTTGCTGGCCCCGGACGCCCGCGGTGATGACGGCGTCGCGGCCGGCGCCCGCCCCGACCGGTTGGCCGGGAGCGACCCGCCCCTGTTTGGGAGCGACCTGAGGCCCTCGGAGCGCCCGGCCTGGGCGCCCGGGCGCCCCCCCTGGGCGCGCCCTTCGGCGCGAGCAGGGTCAAATATGGAGGGGGAAGGAGAGGAGGAGCCGGTGAGATACGAGCCAGGGCGAGGAGTTAACGGGCGTGTTGGGAAGCAGCAGGCGGGCCCCACGGGTGTTCATGTCGGGGCGGGGGCTTCGCGTTGCGGGGGTATCCCGGTGGACCTCTCGCCCTCGACCCCCCTTTCGCTACCGCCCCCGATCGCCCCAGGCACGCCCACCTCCTCTTGGTCCTCTCATCCGCAGCCGTCTCCCACTCCAGAGCGAGGCACGCGAGCAGCGCGCGCACCCCAGCCTCGCGCGCCAGCCGCGCCTCCGCCCCGCGCTCCGGCAGCGTGCATCATGGGATTCCTGGTGGGCCTGGTGGCCCCGGACCAGAGCAAGGCGCGCGGCCATGACTACAGCGTCATGGCGGTGAACCCCCTCGGCGTCGTCGTCTCGGGGGCCGCACTGTCGGACGAGCTCCGGAGTGCCGCCCGCAACATCCTGTACACGGTGGTGGACGAGCTGGACAGCGAGGACCTCGTTGAGGTGGTCAACCACGACCACGAAGCAGCCCCGTGCATCGCGGCGGCTTGCCTGGCCGCGGGGGCGAGCGAGGACCACGGCCAGCTGGTGATCGTCGACGGCAAGCGGGGCGCGTGGGGAGTGGGCGCGGGGCCGAATATCAAGGTCCAGCGCCAGGCGGCCAAGCTGGCGCTCGCCCTGGCCCAGTTCCAGGGGCAGCCCATGCCGGAGCTCCGCGAGCTCTGCAAGCACAACAGGGGGCTGCTCGACATGATGCGCACGGTGGACGCGGAGGCGGTCGTGGAGCTCACCGACGTGGACGACGCCTCGAGCAGGGGCGAGGGGAGGTCGACCCCAGCCCCGGTCCTCGAGCCGGGCGAGGACGCCGTGACCGCGGCGCTGGCGCGTGCGGCCATCCAGGCTGCAGCGCGGCGCCAGAGCAAAGGCGCTCCAGCGGAGCGCCCGCGGCCCCCGCGGTCCCCGGGCCAGGAGCGCCTCGCCGAGGAGGTCCGCAAGCGTGAGAGGCGCCCTGCGCCCTTGCGCTCGCCCTCGCGCGCGAGGCGCCGCGATCGCGAGCGCGATGAGCCTCGCGATCGCGGGCGCAGGGGACGGGAGGAGGAGGCCGTCTTGAAGCCCAAGACGGGCGGCGCCCCCCCGAAGGCCGACATCGTGAAGCGTGAGGCCGCCCTGAAGCCCAAGAGCGGGGGGGCGCCGCCGCGGTCCTTCGAGGTGAAGACTGAGGTGGAGGAGACGGCGGCGCCAGGCGCGGGGGACGGTCCGCCCCAGCGCCAGCCGCGCTCGAGGAGCCGCCGTAGGCGCAAAGAGGAGCAGCGCCAGGGCGCCCAGCAGCAGCCCAGTGACCAGCACGACGAGGGCGAGTCCATCATCCGCATCGAGCGGGTACCGCACCACGTCGACGCCGAGGTGGTCAGGCAGGTGGTCGTGCCCTTTGGGGTCGTCAAACACATCGCCTTCCTGTACGACCACCGCCACAAGCGGGAGCCGTGTGTGCTCGTGGAGTTCCAGCGCCGCGCTGATGCAAAGCGCGCGCGGGAGTGCATGAGGTCGAACTATCGGTTCTACAAGACGGACCCGTGCACAGTGGTCACGGAGTGGGCGAGTCGACCTCGCGGCCCGACCCAGGCAGCGACGGGGAGGATGGCCCGACCATCCAGCCGCCTGCCTGCCCGACGTGCGCTCTCAAGATGCGCTGGAGCTCCTTTGACCCGGGAGACGGTTGGGGTTGCGAAATGTGCCCCGCGGGCGGAGCTAACAGCGGAGCCCTGCGGTGGCACTGTAAGGGGTGCGACGTGAGCTACTGCGAGGCTTGCCGCGTCGCCTTCGGCAAACCCAAGACGGTGGTGGAGAAGGCCCGGCAGAGCGGCCACACCGTGCGGGAGGCGCCGGGCCCCAGTGCCGGCCACGGAGAGCGCCCCAGCACGGGTGCCACGGGTGCGGGGGCTGAGGGGGACCGCCCGCCAGGCGACCTCAGCTGGCCCAAGCGTGAGAGGTCGCCCAGCCGCAACCGGCCCAAGCGCGAGAGGTCGCCCAGCCGCAGTCTGGCGCGGGACCCAGCGTGGGCGCGGCGCGGCGACACCCCTCCCGGCCGCACGCGGCGTAAGACCGGGAAGCACGCTGGGCAGCTTCGCGCTCCTCGCGGCGGCTGGTACGAGCAGGAGAAAAAGCGGCGGCGTGCTGCCGCTGCGGAGGCTGCCGCGGGCGGGAGTGGGATCCCAGCCTGGCGTGGCAAGGGCGCGGGCGACACGGGCGGCAAGGGCGGCAAGGTCAAGGGCAAGTACTCCGGCAAGGCCGCCAAGGGCACCAAGAGCGGCGGCAAGGGCGACAAGAGCGGCAAGGGCGGCCACTCCAAGGGCGACCAGGGCAGCCGCGGCCGGAGTGAGCGTGACCGGCCCAGCGCGGGCGGTCGCGCGTCGAGGGGCGGCGATGGCGGCAGCCCCCGGGACCACAGTGAGCGCGGCGGAGACCGCAGCGGCGACGAGAGCCGCGATCGCCAGGGGAACACGCCATCCATCTAGGCGTGGAGCACCCCATATCCCGATGCCAGCGCCCGCGGCATCGCGGGCTGCGGGCTGAAGGCGGCGGCCCGTGAGTGAGCCGGCTTTCCTCTCAGCCTACCGTGCGCAGGTGGCGCCTGCGATCCTTTCAGCCTACGGTACGCAGGTGGCGCCTGCGATCCTCTTTCTTTTAGCCTACGGTACGCAGGTGGCGCCTGCGATCCTCTTTCTTTGAGGAGTTTGAACGTTGCGCGCACGTCGCGCGCTTCCTGGACCCGGCCGCGCCGCGCGTCCTGCGCGCCGTGCGGTCGGGGCCACGCTTGCGCTCTGCGCCCGGCGCATCATGCGCCGCTCTTTTCTGTTCTTTTGCGCGCTTCGCGCACGCGCCGCGCCCGCGCTCTGGGTGCGCGGGGCGCGGAAGGCCTCGGGGTTGCAGGCAAGTGGCCGCGCGCGCGAGGCTCTTGCGGCCTCAGGATCCGCCCTCGCACTTCGGGCTGGGCGTCCCCGCGCGCGCGGCTGCGCTTTCTCTTTTCTCATGGCCAAGCGGCCGCAGGCGTGCCAGAGCGCGAGCGCGCGGGCCGTCGGGGCCCACGCGCTCGCGTCGGGCGTGGGCCGTCAGGGCCCACGCCCAGGTGGAGATGCGCGTCGCCACGCTGCCATGAAAATACCATCGCCCTGTCCTGGTCCCTCTCTCGTCCCCTCCTCTCCTCCTCTCCCTCCGTTGAGTGCACGCGTATCTCACTTAACTTGTATAGTCTGATTGGTTGTAGACTGCAGGTTAAGTGGGAGGGGGTGTGGGCTCAGGTAGCCATTTTGGGTCCGTAGCGTTCGGCTCTGGCCGACGCGCGGGTGCCCACCCACCCCGCTTTGCTCCCAGAGAGCGGCCGCAGGCGTGCCAGAGCGCGAGCGCGCGGGCCGTCAGGGCCCACGCGCTCGCGTCGGGCGTGGGCCGTCAGGGCCCACGCCCAGGTGGAGATGCGCGTCGCCACGCTGCCATGAAAATACCATCGCCCTGTCCTGGTCCCTCTCTCGTCCCCTCCTCTCCTCCTCTCCCTCCGTTGAGTGCACGCGTATCTCACTTAACCTACTACTGCGACTACTACTACTACTACTACTACTACTACTACGACTACTACTACTACTACTGCTACTACTACTACTACTACTACTACTACTACTACTACGACTACTACTACTACTATTACTACTACTACTACTACGACTACGACTACGGCTACGACTACGACTACGACCACGACTACGACTACGGCTGCCACTACTGATACTACGACTACGACTACGACTACTACTACTGCTACTACTACTACTACTACTACTACTACTACTACTACTACTCGTACTACTGCTACTACCACTATCACCACATTGATTATTATCACTACTACTACTAATACGACGACTACTACTACTACTACTACTGCTACTACTATTACTACTACTACTACTACTACTACTACTACTACTACTACTACTACTACTACTACTACTCTACGACTACTACTTCTACTACTACGGCGGCGGGCATCAAGATGTGCGATAGAGTTGCTCAGCGCGGGGGGCCCCCCCCCCCCCCACCCACCCCCAACATTCCCTGTCCTGAATTTCCCCGGATGGGGGGTTGACCTGCGCGACGCCGCGGTCGGCATCGATCTCTGCGGCGGACAGGCGGTGGCGGCTCATCTCACTGCGGCCCTGGCTGTCGCATCTGCCCTGGCCGCTCTTGCCGTCAGCGTTGGTGCGGCCGCCGTCCCTTCTGGCATTGCTGTCCTGCTGAATGTCAGCTGCAACCTGCGTCTCTGCTATGCGTCATGTCTGCGATCCTCGCCGTCAATGCCCCCAGGTCCCTCGCGTTCCTCTGGCCAGCTGCGCGGCCCTGCGCCTCGCATCCCTCGATGATGCCCACCATGGCAGCGCGGCTGCTCGTTTTCAGCTCGCTCTCGATCTTGCCCTCCTTGTTTGGCTGCCTCATCTCCAGCGCCTCCTCGATCCAGGCCCCTGTCCCCCCGCGCGCTTTCGCCGCGGGTTCCGCGTTCGCGCCCGTTATCATCGTCGCGAGCGTGACAGCCTCCACCTGCCGCGTCCGCATCGCCGGGCTGAGCGCCATCTTCGCCAGGACTGGCAAGAGAGTGCGGAGCTGCTCTATGTCCATCTCCTCCGAGCCGTCGATCCGCTCCTGCGTCACCACGCAATTGTTTCGCTTTTGACCTCCCGTATTGCCCCTCCGCTTTGCTCCTGTTGCATCTCCTCCGTCTTCTCGCTGGCGCCTCCTGCCGGAGGCCCCCTTCCATCGCGGCGCCCTTGTTTGCCTCTGGGATCCAGTCGAAGAGGCCTGCCATGACCGCGCGCGTGGGCGGGCAATCGGATGTCACACTTGAACTCTGGAAGCGGCCTTGGATGGCGCGTGGCCGACCGAATGCGCTTGCGCTCCTCGAACCCTTCAAATGTCTCCAGATCAGGGCACGCGGGGCATGACCTTTCCAGGGGCTCGATCACTGCGTGCTTTTGTGTAGAGGCGTCGGCTCGGCATCGTCCGTGCTCGCGTGTGTGCAGGAGGTGTCTGGCTGCATTCTTGTCTGTCTTTGAAGGTGCTTCTACATGCCACACCGCCGTTTTCTATTTCTCATGCTGTCCCCCCTCCGCCTTCCTTCGATGGACGAGAAGGGCTCTTTTGGTGAGGGAGCGCGTTTGGCACGGTAGACCGTCCACATCGCGCAGCCCGCATTCGTAGTTGCCGTCTGTGCGATCGCCCTGTCCAGGTGCTTCCTGCAGGGGCGATGGTGGGGCGCCCCGCATTCTCGTGAGCAGCACTGAGTGAAACTGGCGTGCGTCCAGCAAGTTGAGGGCTGCGTTGGCGTCGCTCTCGGCGTCGAACAATCTCATGTAGCACCCGTCGAGCAGGTCGAGTAGTTGCGCCCCCCCCCCTCTGCAGCGCGCGCGTAGTCGATGTCATCCCTGAACTGCGTGGCCCGCGGGTTAGTGGCCCCCGTGCTTAGCGGCGCCATCGCCTCCGCTGGGAACCAGTTGTGCTCGGAGACCTTCGCAGTTTCCATCTCCATGTCTCCGAAGGCCACCACCATCTGTTGCCTGTGCCAGTGTGGGCGTCGAGAGATGGCCTGCCACACCCTCAGCCGCTGCGCGTGTGGCTCCACTGCCGTCAATGCCAGTCCCAGTCGCAACCATATGCAAAGCAAATGGCACGCGCACGGCCTCGCATCTCCTTCTCGCCCATCAACCGTTGCCCGGACTGCGACCCCACCAGGTAGTAGTCGTCCGAACTTTAGGCGTTGCCTGTCCAGCTTGACCGTCTGCGCCGCGCTGAGAACCTGCCCCGCGAGCCCTGCGGCGGCGGCGTCCGTCACCATGCTCCTGAACGCGACCTCGTTGATCTTCCACTGCGTGAATTCCGGCCAGGTATTCTTAATGTGATACCGGAGACAAGCACCAATCAAAATCCTTCTAGGGCTCAAGAGCTCTGAGGCTATTGGGCCATAGGGCGATGCGGCTATAGGGCTATGGAACTGCAAAGGCTATATGGACATGGGGCAATGGGTCTATACGGCCATGGGGCTATATGGGCTATAAGGCCATAGGGCCATGGGGTTCTAGGGCTATAGAACCATGGGGCTCTGGGGCCACAGGGCTATCAGACCATGGGGCTACGTGTCAATGAGGCAATAGGGCTGGAGGACCATGGGGTTATAAGGCTATTGGGCTATAAGGCTAGTGGGCTATGGGACTATAGGGCTATAGAGCTAGAAAGGTATAGGGCCAGACGGCTATAGGGCCATGGGGCTGTAGCGCTATAAAGCTATAGGGATGTAGGGCTATAAGGCTATAGGGCTACAGAGCTATTGGCCTATCGGTCTACTAGGCTATAGGGCGATAGGGCTCCAGGGCTCTACGGTTCGAACGCTCTAGGGCGATAGGGCTATGAGGCCTTGAGGAAATAGCGTTGTAGGGGCATTGGGCTATAGGGCTGTAGGGCTATACGGCTATAGAGCTATATGGCTATAGCGCTATATTGCTATAAGGATGTAGGGCCATAAGCCTATAGGCCTATAGGCCTATAGCGCCACGGGGCTATAGGGCTATAGCGCACCCAGGCACCCGGGCACTCGAGCATCTGGGCACCTCGGCACCCGGGCGGGCCGCGGAAATCGGAGGCAAATCAGACCTATCCATATGAATCCGCTAGGACCCCATGCAAATGAAAGTTTTGATTGGGGCATAGCACCACCCCCCGCGCGCCGCGGCACGCCGCGCTTCGATCTCGGGCCGGAAGACGTCGCTGCAGGAAAATACGGTACCGAGGAAGGCGGCCTCCTTCATGGTCTTGCCTGGAACGTGGCCGCCCATCATGCCGTAAAAGTCGAGTCGGTTGTATGCGTTCGCTCCTGGGCCTGCGCAGTGCGAGACCACTGCCTTCTTGCCTTGGCTCTGTGCCACTCCCTGTCCTCGCAGTGCTGCGTCGAATTTCTTGTCGGAATACACGGTGACTTCGCGCGCGCGCCTCGGGTCGACGGCGCGGCGGGCCCCGTCGGCGAAAACTCGCAGGGAGAGGCCCGCCAACTCGTCGGAGAGCGGCTGGCGCGCCATCAGCACGTTAGAATACTTCTCGCGGCGCAGTTGCTGCCAGTGGCGGACTGGCACCGTGAAGGCCCCTCGGAGCACGATGGCCGCGTTGGAGTGTTCCATGCAGTTGCCCCCCTCACTTTTCACCGCGATGATCTCGCATGCCGTCGTGCGCATCGATCCTGTCCTCGATCGCGCAGGGAGGCATCCGCAGCCGCGGCTGCGTACTCTACACCCATTGCGCTGCGCCGCCTTGACCCAGAGCTTGCCGAAGGATCGGGGGCCGTGCAGAAACCTCATGGACATGGCGCCCTCTGTGCCGCTCGGCTTGCTTATCTGGTAGGTCCGCAAGACGCTCCAGCGCGCGATGAGACGCTGATGTCGCCGTGCCCATGCAAGTGCCCTCACCAGCCAGCGGCGTAGACGCGGTAGATCTTGTAGCGGCGCTCCTGCTCCAAGCCCCGTCGCGCGCTCCGTTCTCGCTGGCCTCGCCAAAAGCACAATTAACCAAATTTCCACAGGCGCTGACCACGGCACTGGCGCCCGTCGTCGCTTGGCGCTGCGCACGCCGAAACAAATCCCCTGGTAGTCCTCGGTCCCCTCTTCCAGGTCCCGATGCGTAGGTTGTCCGCGTGTTTCTCGTGCGTCGGCGATGGTAAAGAAATCGTGCTCATTGATGTCGCGTGCGCCCCTCCTTCCGTCCTTTGCCATCTTCGCCATGTCGGCCCCCACTGTTCTCCTGTCGGTGCAAACATTTTGAAATTACGTCGCCGCGGTCCAATGCCGCCCCCTGCGTTTAATCTGCACATGCGCCGCTCTCTCCGCGCTCGCCCTCGCCGTTGCGCCTCGCCCAATGCTTCGCCCAACAGTTGTTCGCGTTGTTCCCGCAGTCGCTTCCTGATCTGATTGCGCTGCTTTGTGAGCCTGCGTAGCTGAAGCATCGTCTCAGCGTCCTCTGCGACTGCTTCACGTGCAGAACCCCGCTGTCGTAGGGGCCGTGCCCGTTCAGCTGCGAGGTCTTGGTCTGCCTGTGGCACGGCCTTCGTCGTCGCTTGAAACATCGCCTGCCCTTCGCGTCGCAGTAGTAGAACAA
>CAUYUJ010015528.1:298605-327531 GCA_963575745.1 Prorocentrum cordatum | reverse complement strand
GAGCACCGCAATTGTGGGTATCGTCTTCCGTGGAACTCCCTCTGGGGCCACGAAGCGCTGTACTGGGCGGGAACCGCATGCGCGCTGCGCCACTGGGACCTTCGGTGGAGCTCCCTCTGGGGCCACGAAGAGCTGCACTGGGCGCAGGAACCGCATGCGGACTGCGACGCTGGGACCTTGGGTGGAGCTCCCTATGGGCCAAGAAACGCTGCACTGGGCGAAGGAAACGCATGCGACTTCCGCCACTGAGACCTTCGGTGGAGCCCCCTCTGGCCACGAAGCGCTGCACTGGGCGCAGAAACCGCATGGGAGTTCCGCAACTGGGACCTTCGGTGGAGCTCCCCATGGGGCCACGAAGGGCTATTGGGTGGGGGAGCCGCATGCGGACTGCGCAACTAGGACACTCGGTGCTATGTGGCCACGAAGCGCTATACTGGGTGGGGGAACCGCATGCGAGCTAATTACGCCACTGGGACCTTCGGTGGAGCTCCCTATGGGACAACGAGACGCTGCTCTGAGCGCAGGAACCGCATGCGGACTGCGCCAATGGGACCTTCGGTGGAGCCCCCTCTGGGACCACGAAACGCTGCACTGGGGGAACGAATCGCATGCGGACTGCGCCACTTGGACCTTCGGTGGAGCTAGCTCCCTTTGGGGCCACGAGGCGCTGTACCGAGCGCAGAAACCGCATGCGGACTGCGACATTGGGACCTTCGGTGGAGCCCCCTCTGGGGCCACGAAGCGCTGCACTGGGCGCAGGAACCGCATGCAGACTGTGCCACTTGGACCTTCGCGGTGGAACTCTCTCTGGGAACACGAAACGCTGCACTGGGCGCAGGAACCGCTTGCGGACTGCGCCACTGGGGCCTTCGGTGGAGCTCCCTCTGGGGGCACGAAACGCTGCACTGTGAGGCAGCAGAATGAAAGGGGATGCTATTCGCTTGAGCCAAAAGGCGAACAACAGCACACAAAGGCCACAATCCCTGGGCTCAACCTATCGTTGAAAACCAAGAGATCTCGCACACTCGTCAAAATATCTCCGAGGTTCAGCTGTCAAAATGATAAACAATATCTGTGGTACAAACCAGCACGGCGGCTTGCTCGGCACCACTCCGAGTAGCATTATGCCGACGTCCACCAGCAAAAATAAACTAATCAATTATCTCTCTGTCCTTCTCTGTCCGGCCAACCAGCCGAAGAAAACAGCGAGACGGTCCTCCCTTCCGCCATGCCTCCTCCTTCCTCCCTCCTCCTTCCTCCCGCCTCCCGCCTCCCCCCTCCGTCCTCCCTCCTCCTCCGCTCGCCTCCCTCCTCTCTCGTCCCTCCTTCATCCACCCTCCTCCGTCATCCCCCCTTCCTCCTCCTTGCCCCCTCCTCCCTCCCTCCTTCCTACCCTCCCCCCCCTCCCCCCCCGGCACTCTCGCATCCATCCTCCATCATCCCTCCTCCCTCTTCCCACCTCACACCCCCCTCCTCCCACCGCCTTCCTCCAACATCGATCCCTCCCCCTCCTCCCTCCTCCCTCGTCCCTCCTCCCCCCCTCCTCCCAAAACCCTCCTCCCTCCTCCTCATCCTCTTTCTTCCTCCTCTCCCAGTCCTCCCCACCTCCCCCATCCCACATCCCTCATTCCCCCCTCTCCCCCTCCCCCCTCCCCCTCCCAATTCCTGCCTCCTCCCTCCTCTTTCATCCCCCCCCTTCCTCCTGATCCCCCTCCTCCCTCCTCTCTCCTTTCTCCCGTCCTCCCCCCTCCCCCCCCTCCCCCATCCCCCTCCTCCCTCTTCCATCCTCCGTCCTCCCTCCTACCTCGCCCTCCTCCATCATTCTCATCCCTCCTCCCACCGACTTTTTCCCTGCGCCGTCCTCCCTCGTCCATCCTCTCTCCGCCCCCACCTCCATCCCTCCAGATCCTCCCTCTCCTCGTTACCCTGCTCCTCCTCCTCCTCTCCTCCTCGTCCTCCTCCTCCTCCTCCTCCTCCTCCTCCTCCTCCCCGTCCTCGTCCTCCTCCTCGTCCTCCTCCTCCATCTCCATCTCCTCCTCCACCTCCGCCTCCTCCTCCCTCGTCTCCTCCTCCCTCCTCTCCTCATATGCTCATCCTCCTCCAACCTCCTCCACCTTCTTATCTTCCTTCCGGCTCCTCCTCCTCCACTCTCCTCCTCCTCCCCCTCTTCCTCCTCGTCCCCTGTCGCCGCCGCCGCCTCCGCCTCCGCCTCCCGCACCTCCTCCACCACCACCTCCTCCTCCTCCTCCTTCTTCTCATCCGTCTCCTCCTCCGTCTCCTCCTCCGCCTCGTCCTCCTTCATTTTATCATCCGTTCCTCCGCCCCCTTTCTCCTCCTCCTCCTCCTCCTCCTCCTTCTCTCCTCCTCCTCCTCCTCCGCACCTCCGCCTCCTCCTCGTCATCCTTCCCTCATCCTCCTCCTCCCCCTCCTCCGCATCCGCTCCTCCTCCATCTCCTCCTCCTCCTCCTCATCTTCCTCCTCCCCCCCTCCCTTCCTCTCCTCCTCCGCCTCCTCCTCCTCTTCCTCGTCCTCGTCCTCCTCCTCCTCCCCATCCTATTATATGTGTATCAGTGTTCGTATTCGTCATACTCTTATCAGTATGATGAATATTCGTCTATGTGTTCTGCTAATGGTGCTGTTTCTGCTGTTCAATCGTAGCAGCAATCGTAGTAGTCGTCTTCTTCGCCGTCGTCTTATTATTCATAATCCTCCTCCTCCTCCTCCTCCTCCTCCTCTTCCTCATCCTCCGCCTCCTCCTCCTCCTCCACCTCCTCCGCCGCCACCGCACCCTCCGCCTCCTCCTCCTCCTCCTGCGCATCCTCCTCCTACTCATCTGCCTCCTCATCCGCATCCACCGCCTAATCCTCCTCCTCCTCCGCCTCCGCCTCCGCCTCCGCCTCCTCCCTGCCTTCCCCTCCTCCGCCTCCTCCTCTTCCTCCTCATCCTTCTCATCATCCTCCCCCTCCCCCTCCCCCTCATCTCGAGCCGCCTCATCCTCCTCCTCCGCCGCCGCACCCTCACCCTCCTCCTCCTCATGCTCATCCTCCTCCTCCTCTTCATCTTCCTTCTCCTCCTCCTCCTCCTCCCCCCTTTTCCCCCCCCCCCTTTCCCCCCCCCCCCCCCCTTCCCCCCCCTCCTCATCAGTCATCATCATCACATCAGCCATCACATCAGCACAGCACATCAGCATTCACATCAGCATCATCACCACGCATGAGCATCATCATCATCATCATCATCATCATCATCATCATCATCATCATCAGCATCATCATCATCATCATCATCATCATCATCAGCATCATCATCATCAGCATCAGCATCAGCATCATCATCATCATCAGCATCATCATCAGCATCATCATCATATCATCATCAACATCTGCATCATCATCATCACCATCGTCAGCATCATCAGCACCATCAGCATCATCCTCATCAGCAGCAGCATCATCAGCATCAGCATCAGCATCAGCATCATCATCAGCATCAGCATCATCATCATCAGCAGCATCGTCATCATCATCACCATCATCAGCAGCATCATCATCACCACCACCATCATCATGAGCATCATCAGCATCATCAACATCATAATCACCATCATCCGCAGCATCATGAGCAACAGCATCATCATCATCATCATCAGCATCATCATCATCATCATCATCATCATCATCATCATCATCATCATCATCGTCACATCATCATCATCATCCACCATCATCATCATCATCACTCACCATCAACCATCTACCTCATCATCATCAGAGAGGGAGGAGGATCATCAACATCATCACCATCATCATCATCACCATCATCATCAGCATCATCATCATCATTCATCACCACCCCACCACCACCACCACCACCACCACCATCATCTCATCATCATCATCATCATCACCACCACCACCACCACCAACCACCACCCCACCATCATCATCATCATCATCATCATCATCAGCATATCAGCATCATCTCATCATCATCATCAAATAATCATCAAGAAAAAAAACAAAAAAAAAACACAAAAAACAATCAAAAACAAAAAAACAAAAAAAAACAACATCAAAATACAAAAAACAGAAAAAAAAAAAAGCATCATCATCATCATCATCATCCGCTGCCTCCTCCACCGCCGCCTCCGCCTCCGTCTCCTCCTCCCCCTCCTCCTCCTCCTCATCCTCCTCCTCCTCCCCCTCCCCCTCCCTTTTCCCCTCATCTCGAGCTCCCTCCTCCTCCTCGTCCTCGCTGTCCTCCACCCCCGGGTCGTCATGACGCAACAGTTAGGTTGATCCGTGGCGTTCGAATCCCGAGAACGATGTATTGGCATGCACCATGGTCAGCAAGTCGTCCGACGAAGCAAATCCCTGTGGAAATGAACCCTTGCAGGGGCCTACGACAAGGGAGCCTGGGGGGAGGGTGTATTCCAACATCGTTGATGACTCTTGTGTTTACACTGGTCGTGGTCCTCCTCCTCCTCCTCCTCCTCATCCGATTCCTCCTCCTCCTCCGCATCCAGGGCCTCCTTCTCCTCCTCATCAACATCATCCATGGTCCTCCTCCTGCTCCTGCTGCTCCTCCTCCCCCTCCTCCTCCTCACCCTCCTCCTCAATATCCTTCTCCATCTCCTCCTCCATATCCGCATACATCTCATCATCAGCAGCATCAGCATGAGCATCATGAGCATCATGAGCAGCATCAGCATCATCAGCATCATCATCAGCATCATCAGCATCAGCAGCAGCATCAGCAGCATCGTCAGCAGCATCATCAGCATCAGCATCGTCATCAGCATCAGCATCATCATCAGTATCAGCATTAGCATCATCATCATCATGATCACCACAATCATCAGCATAACATCATCATCATCATCAGCATCATCATCAGCATCATCAACATCAGCATCATCATCACCATCGTCATCATCGTCATCATCATCATCAACTCATCAACATCAGCAGAAGCATCATCATCAACATCATCAGCATCATCATCCGCCTCTTCAAATTAGTGCTAACATGAGTATTTGCAGTCGCCCGACCGATCAATTTACTGGGGTGAACAGAAATGTTGCTATTGCGCGTGATGTCCGTAAAGGTATGTGCATTATGATTCTCATTATGGGAATGGTTGTGAATGTGTTGAGGACTGATATTCGTGTCATTAGTCATGAGCATGATAATACTAATGATATGACCAGTGTTGTCAGCACTGGTAGTAGTATTATGCTCGTTGTTTATGACAGATACCACCATTACAAGAAGTAGCGTCGTTAGTTATATTCATAAGCCTGTTATAAGTGGCAGTGTTAATATGAGTGCCAAGTTTAACAATCGCAGTACTGTAGCCTGAGTGCTCGTAGTATCAACCTTACGATCGGTGTCGATAATCTGATGAGTAGTAGTAGTAGTCGTAGTAGTAGTAGTAGTAGTAGTCGTAGTCGTAGTCGTAGTCGTAGTCGTAGTCGTAGTAGTAGAAGTAGTAGTAGAAGTAGTAGTAGTAGTAGTAGTAGTAGTAATAGTAGGAGTAGTAGTAGTAGTAGTAGTAGTAGTAGTAGGAGTACGAGTAGTAGTAGTAGTAGTAGTAGTAGTAGTAGTAGGAGTACGAGTAGTAGTAGTAGAAGTAGTAGCAGTGATACTACTAGTAGAAATATGTCTAGTAATACGGGCATAATGTCAGTACTGAGATTAGTATTCGTCTTCGTGTTCTTAGTAAGATCATTATTGGTCAGATTGTCATTAGTACTATGATTTGTTGTCTGCTTGTTCCTCTTCTTACTCCTCATCCTCCTCCTACTACTCCTCCTACTTGTCTTCCTCCTCCTCCTCAAGTTATTCCTCCTCCTCTTCCTTCCTCCTTTTCCCTCCTTCTCCTCCTCGTCCTCCCTCCTCCTCCTCCTCCTCCTCCCCCTTCTCCGCCACCGCCGCAGCGCCCAGGGGCTCCTCCGCAGCGCTCCACCCGGGCGCGCACGGAGTCTCTGCCCCGGAGTGGAGCTGGGTCCCCGCCGCTACGGTGGAGGACTCCGCGGTGCTGATCGTCCTGTGCCGCGAGCGAGGCGGAACGCGAGACGAGGTTCCCAAATCCGCCGGCCCCTCGGCGCGTGGACGACGTTGTCGTCTTCGTCGCCATCGTCGTCGCCGCCGTCGCAGTCGGAGTCGTCGTCGTCGTCGACAGTCCAAGCAGGGAAATTAAAGAACAAGGAAAAGGTGCGTCGGAGTGAAGTGGAAGGGAAGCCCATTCCTTTATCCCTTCCCTGCGGGGGTGGGTACAGGGGGGATCCCAGGTCAGAACACCGCTAACCTTGGGTCCCGGGGGGGGGATCGCCAGCGGGGGTCGAGTGCCGCCTTCAGGGTCGGCGGCACCGGTCGTAAGGCCTTCGCCATATCTAGAGACCTCCCAAATGGGTCCGAGCAGATGGGGTCGTGGGACCGCGTCGCATCGCCCATGCATCGCCGATGCTTCGTCGATGTATATCCGATGCATTGGCGACGTCGGCGACGCAACGGCGCCGCTGGCGTGGATAAAATCGAGTTCCACCTCGAGCCGCATAGCTGATGCATCGAACATGCGGCGCGATCCTCCGACCCCACCCACTCAAGCCTCATTTGGGATGCCCAGAATATCTCAAGAGCGGCGAACGCATTTACATCCACGCCCTCGCGGTCTTGAGCTCGGGGCGAGAGCCCGTGGATATTCGCATGGATAGGATCCGTGCGGATCGTCCGCACAGAACAGCGCGCCGCATCCGCGGGGTCGTGGCCCAGGGACCCGGCCCGCGAGGCCGTGGACATGGATTTGCGCCCCGTCCACGAAGATCCACCGCCTGGGGAACCGATCTTCCAGGACCTCGGACGGCGGCGGGCATGCATGAATCTCCCGGGCCCTACGGGGGATGCAAGTGCGCCCGCGTCCGTTGCCGCCTGGGGTCCTCGGACATCGGCGCCCGGGCGTCTGAATATGCAGAAGTCCCCGCCTTGCAAAGAGGTTGAAGTGGAGGGAAGAGGAGGACAAGGAGGAGGAGGAGGACGACGACGACGACGAGGAGGAGAGAGGAGAGGGCTAGGAAAATGATGGGGGGAAGGAGGGGGAAGGAGAAAGAGGAGGAGGAGGAGGAGGCGGAGGAGGGGGGGGGGGGGGGAGAGAGGGAGGGGAAACAGGATGGGAGGGGGAGAAGGAGGGCGAGGCGGAGGAGGATGCGGAGGAGGAGTAGCGGCGGGGGGGTCACAGGAGGAGGCGGGGGAGGAGGCGGAGATGAGAGGATGACGATGCTCCATTTTTCCTCAGGCCAAGCTATTCTCGCTGCAGCTGCGGCCGGGCTTGTCTGGCAGCAGCAGAGAGACACAAGAAAAGGACCAGCTGGGCCACCTTGCCTCTAGCAGCTGCCACGCTTGCGGAAGTGCGAGAGCACTCTGAGAGAGGCGCGAAGTGGAGTGGTTGGGCTCGAAAACCGCTTGAGCACAGACAGTTGCGGCCAGCGCGGAGAAATTCAGCATTGCACACTGTTACACGTTGCTACATGCTCCATTTTTCCTCAGGCCAGGCTATTCTCGCTGCAGCTGCGGCCGGGCTTGTCTGGCAGCAGCAGAGAGACAAAAGAAAAGGACCAGCTGGGCCACCTTGCCGATATCCGCCAATATCTAGCGACCTGGCGGTTGAGGCGGCCCTTTTCAGCCGAAATCCCCAACAATGCAAGCACGCCGCGGAGACCCAAGCAGCGAAACGCAGTTATCATCACGCCGCGCAACAGGCGAGGGGTCCACATCATTGTCTCGAGGCGTCGACACAAGACGCCCACAAGGAAACTGAGCGAGGAGGGTAAGGCTCTGCGACCAACGTCCAGAGTTTGCCTCCTGGCGCCTTGCCTTCTAAAACCTGATGCCGATCACCAGAATATTTGCAGCGAGGGCCAGTGCACTCCGCGCGCAGGGGGTCCAGCGCACATGGGCGGCCAGCATTCCAACAGGCAATAGTAGTGGCCTTTCGCCACGGGGTTCCGAATCTGCAGTATGCAGTATTCACCAGACAAGCTCTGCGCAACAAAGGGGCCAGCCCCGGCTGCTGCCACAGCCAGGACGACCTGGGGTTCTCCAAGGACACAAGCACGTTAAACTGGACGCAGCATCGAATGATACGGAATGAAGCCTGGGCCAGACGATTTCCGATCGACACCTTGGCCGCAACTATGCCAGAAAGCTCAGGAAGGCCTTCAGGGTACATTTTGGACCTGAGGGGGGCCCCGGGACTGCCAAGCTTGCCACGACGCGCTGTAGAAAAACTGCTGCATGGCGTGCCGAGGTGCACCCAGCCTGCGCTGGGCATGCATTTCAACACGCGCCTAATTACTGCTTCTTTTGACAAGTCTTGCTTAGGAGAGTCCCGGATGTCCCAAGTGGCCGATTGCCAGCCCTTGCGAGACATGGCCCGGGAAAGGCCGCGCTTGCCCGAAAACAACTCCAAAAACAGGGGCCTCACGCGAGGCCTGCGTCTCGGCGCCTGCTCTCGAACCTGCCGACGTGCCCGAACCTGAGCCCTGCCTCGAGGTTGTTGGCCGACTCGGCCAACAGCAGCTGGCAATCTCGCGGCAGTGTCGCCAGGCGCCGCATTACCCGCGAGCTCTTCTCGTACCTCCGAACACTCATGTCGGATATCCACCTTCCGCGCCGTTTGATGCCGCCCAGGGACCGAGCCTTGGTCAGCCAGTCGTGTGACGGGCCTGCATGTCTGAGGATGTACGGCGTGAGCTCCCAAGCCTCCAGGCCGACGTCGGCCGCGGCACGCTTGAACATGGCAGTGAAAGCCGCGGCCGACCGCGGAAAGAGGAGCTCCGCCGAGAAGCCCTTCTGCTTCGCCAGCCGCTCCACCAGCACGCCCAGGTAGGGCCTCGACACGCTGTCCAGAAGGGTCGAGTCGTTGAAGCCTCTCGTCTTGGTCGGCTGCAGCTCCTCCTCTGGCCTCAGCACCAGAGACGCGAAGCGGTAGCCCCCCCCGGCCGTCGCCTGGGCTGGGACCACATGGCTGGCCCGGAGCGACAGCAGCTCGCCTGGCCGAAGGTAGGCGTCTGCCGCCAGCACCACTGCCAGAGCCGCCAGTGGCTGCTTGCACCTGACCAAGGCCAGCGCGATGGCCGCCATGGCGGCCCACGGCACGGGCGCCCGCGTCACGGGCGGCGCCAGGCGTCGCCAGCCCTGCAGCGCCTTCGCCACCCTCGGCAGCTTCAGCAACCGCCCGGCATGATGGAGCCTTGGCCAGCGATGGCCCACCGCCGCCAGCAGCTTGGCCCCGCTGTTGCAGGGCTCCCCCTGCGCGAACAGGAGGTCCATGCACTCCGCCAGGGCCTCCTCGAGCAGCAGGTCGGTGTCGAGCGCCAGGCCGTTGATGCTGCAGAAGCCGAAGAACCGCTCCAGCCTCCGCTCGTAGTCCTCCTTGGTCTTCGCCGTTGCGCTCTCCTGCTCCAGGACGGTCGGCCCACCAGTACCAGCGATCCTCGCTCGAGCCCGGTCCCTCGCCCCAGCCGCCAGAGGCGGGAGGGGGCCTCTCGACCTCGCAGGGGATCGGCGAGACCTCGTCGACGAGCCGCGCAGCCGCCTTGTCGAGGTAACCTGGGCCGCCGCCACTCTGCCATGGCCCGACGACCGCGCTGGGCACCGGGCCGCTCCGACGCTGCAGCTGTCTCTCGGGGGCCGGCTCGCCGGCGGCGGGGGGGGGCCAGGCGCGCCTACACCAGCCAGCGCGGGAGGCGCTGCTACACGCCTCAGGCACCTCTCCGTGAGCCTCACGCCGGTGGGCTCCCAGCGCAGCTGCAGCCGCCTTCTCAGCAGGCGTGTCGAACCATCGGCTGGGCTCATCGCTGGGGTTCAGCTCGCTCGCAATCCATCTCACACAGGTGCGAGAGAAGGTGGCCAGAGAAAGAGCGGCCCACTTTCGGAGCAGAAAGAGTACGGGTACAGACACAGCCCGCCCCTTCTCCAGACTTAGAACCATGCCCATGTTGTAGCACAGAAATAGATGATGCTTACGATGATGTTTAGCTTGCCTGCATTTGCGCCTCCACCCAAATAACACCGCCCTCAACTCCTTCAGGTGGATTGCCTCCTTCCTGTGATACCTCCTTGCTTGTATAGTCCTCCAATTAACCTCCTCCTTGGTGAACGATGCTGGTAGCTCAGGGAATTGATGATTGATGCTAATGGCAATGTCGTCGTCGTAGTGATCTCCATTCTCAGCTAAAGCATCGAGTCCATCGAGCGGCAGAGATCCGCCCAACGCCCGCTCCCGAGGCCGGCCGGCTCCCGAGGCCGGCCGGCCCCCTCGACCTTGAAGCGCCAGCGTTCACTCCAGCGCCCCACCTGCCTGACCTCAGACACCGGGAAGTCAGCCTCCTGCACGGCGTAGCCCCTCAGCGTAGCGTCGGAGCAGGTGACCAACCCTGACCGCGGCATATCGAATTGCACCGCGAGCAGCGGCATGATGTGCATGGCATTCTGCAGCTCCTGCCTCACTGAAGGCCAGAGCAAGCTAGGCGCCCGGTAGTGCTTCCGAGCGTAGTCGTAGGCGGAGCGGAAGATACAAAGCGTTGGGCGGTTCAGCAACATGGCATGCGTGAAGTGGCCGACCAGCTTCTCGACCTCCCTGCCGGCCACTAGCCGCCGCCTCAAAAGCGCGCGCGTGCCTTGCACCAGCCGCCACCGCTTGGAGGAGGCCAGGCGGCACCGAAGCTTGATGCCGTCCAGCTCCAGGCCCAGCGCTTCGACAACATGCTTGCCCTCCTCCACCTCATGCAGCGGCAGCCCGATGTTGGACATCTTCTTGGCCGCCAGTCGCCTGGCGTCGGCAGAGGCACCTGGGCGAGACAAGACGAAGACCTCGTTATCCACGTACGTAAACGATGCGGGGGGCAGGCGCTGCCGAGGCCGACGGGGGCACCTGGCGGTCCACCAGCTCGCTCTCGATGCCCCCAAGCCCTGCCCGGCGCAGCAGCTCTCGATGAGCCTGCTGCGTCCATCTCATGGCCCACGAGAAGCCCATGGGCAGCACCCGCAGACAGGGGTAGACCCGGGCGCCTGCAAGGACCGGCTCGCCCTGCACGGTCTTGGCCCCCACCTCGCCAGCCCTGACGGGCTTCATCCCGAACCACTGCGCCATGTAGTCCGGCACTTTGAACTGGTAGAAGCAATCAGCAATGTCCTGAATCGAGAACTCTAGCATGTCCCCAGGCTCCGCTTCCAGCCCGACCATCGCCGCGGTCGACGCCAGCTGGATTGAAGTGGGCCGCCTGAGGTTCTGATTGACGGACCTGGCGTCCACTATCAGGCGCAACTTGCCTGACTTCTTGCGCGCGAAGAATATCCCAACCTCAAAATCACGGCGAGTACGGAGCTCCACCATGCCCCTGTTCAGCAGGTCCTGTACGAACCTGACGTACTCGCCTCTGTCCGCCTTGAGCGTCTTGTCCCAGTAGACCTTGCAGGTCGCTGGCGGCCCCTCCTCAGCCCGAAGCAGAAACGCACGGGGACCGTCGATCACCTCCTGGCGGTCAGGGTCTGGCAACACGTCCAGCAAGTTCACCGAGCCTGCGGTGTCCGGCCACGAGACCAAGCCGCGATCATACGGTGCAACCACGGAGAGGTCCTCAGACGCGTAGTCGAGGGCCTCGGTACCGAGCAACTCCTGAAGGGCTGCCTCGGGGGCGGGCAACGGGTCCGGCGGCATGTCATCGGTGACCGCGCGCAGGATGCCGTCGAGCGCCGAGAACTGTGCCTGAGAGGGTCTTCCTCCAGGCAAAAACGAGCCGTCCCCATACAGGTTGTTGAGGGCGGCGATGCAGTCGTTCGAGCGTCGGCCGATGGCCGCCTTCCTGCCCAGACGTTGGGCAGCACGGCGAGGACCTCGGCGCTGTTCAGGAGAGCTGTAGGTCACCTCGGGCAAGGGGAACAGGTCCCGCGGCACTACCCTCTCCATGATACGGCCTGAATCTGCGACCCGGGACGGCCAGCCCCCAGATCTTGGGTCCATCATGACTTCTTTGGAGCGCGCGCAAGCGCACGCTCCTCGGCGGCCTTCCTCTCCTCCTTCAAGATGGACGAATCACGGGCCGCCGACTCGGCCACCCACTTCTGAAGCTCCGGGGCCATCAGCGCGCCGCCGGTGCGCCGCGTCCTGCCCAGGTAGTAGTCCTGCAGGTCGAAGTCCTTCCCGGCCTCCCGCTTCTTCTTGATGCGCTGCTCGATGTACTGGATGTGGCGGCACAGGCTCTCCATGCTCGCCAAGTTCGACACGTCGAGCTGGTCGAACGTCGTCGCCAGCTCAAGGATCTCCGAAAGCATCTCGCGCGTCACCGCATTGTGCTCGTCATCCTGCAGCTTGTTCTCGTGCTTCCAGGTCGAGTGACGCTGGAGGGGGCCCGCCGCCTGCTTAGCTATCTCCTTCACCAGGTACAATGCCGTACGCGGCCCCTCCAGCACCCAGTCGTCGAAGGCACACATCTCCGAACTGTTCGCCACACTCTTCATGTCCCTGAAGCGCCGTCCCGCGCTGTCGCGCAGCACAGGCAAGGTGCGGGCGTCCTCGGCGCTGGATACTCCTGGCGCTCGCACCTGGGGAGTGTCCGTGCCCTCGACGTCGCCGTCCTTCTTCGTCAAGCGCCTGAAGTGCTCGATCATCTCAACCTCCTGCTCCACCACTTCCACGCGGTAGAGCACCACGGGATCACCTCGCGGGCCCATGTCATACAGGCCCACCGAGCCGCAGCTCACGAAGCTGTCCGATGGTGTGGTGCTGCGCCGCAAGCATGAAGGCGTTGCCAACGCTCACCTGTGCCGACCGCGCCACGCACACCCACTTGAAGAGCTCCGAGCTTGACCCAGCAGGAGGCGAACCCGCCAAGGGAGGCAGGGGGGGAGCCCCGCTCGCGCCGGCTCCCGCCGACGCTGGTGGCGGCTCCGGCTCGTCCTCCAGAATGCCCATCGTGCGCCTCTCCTCGGCCGCCTTGGCGCGGCCCTCCTCGAACAAGTCCTGCAGCTCCTGCCCGACCGGCCTCGACGAGAAGCGGTACACGGGCTGGCCGCGCGCCGCGCCCAGCCCAGGGGGAAGCCCCTCTCGGGGGCCCTGAAGTCCTGGAGGTACTCCAGGCTGATGGTCTCCGCGTAGATGTCCCCATCTGGGGTCAAGATGATGTAACAGCAGTGGTCTACGACCGCGAGGATCAGGCGCTCATGCCAGGGTTCCTCGTCCACCCCGTAGTTGACGAAGACCACGTCCCCCGGCTTCAGCCCCACCAATGACCTTCGCTTTCTCGGAACCGCGCGCATCTTGTCGGTCCTGCACCAAGGGGGCAAGAACCTCCCGAGGGCCCGGCTGTCTGAGCACGGAAGCGCCCGTCAGCACCAGCCTGCAGGTCACGTAGCAAGAGCAGCACAAGGCCTGCGCCGCCAGCACCAGCAGTGCGCCCAACGCGAAGGCCAGGCCGGCTGCCGTCACGGACAGCCCGAGGGGTACAGGAGCTCCCCAGATGTCCTGCGCGCCCAGGCAGGCGTGGGCGGCGCTCGACAGCCCCAAGGCGCAGGGGCTGACGCCGAACGCCTCCTTGACGCCACTTATGAAGCTGGGCGCCGGGGCAGGGGACTTGTCGGCAGAAAAGGCCCAGCCGAAATCTCCCATCCGCCGCCTCGAAAACCGCTTGAGCACAGACAGTTGCGGCCAGCACGGAGACATTCAGCATTGCACACTGTTACACGTTGCTACAGGAGGGGGCAAAGTCGTGAGTGGAGGACGCGGGATCAGCCAGAGCGGTCACAGGGGAAGGCTCAAGCCGGCTGGGCCGGCGGGGCCGACGGCGCCCCGGCGGGGGGACCGCCATGCAGTGTTGGCTGCGGCGGTGGTGTCTGGGCACCCCCGAAGGGCCGGCGGGGCCTTCGCGGCCGGCGGGGCTCTGTGGAGCCGGCGGGCGCGGCTCTCTGCCTGGCCCCTCTTCCCCGTCTTCCTGGGGGTGGCCGCCATTCCCTCGTCGTCACTGTTGGACTCGGCCTCGTCTCGTTCTTTCGCGGGGCGCCAGAAGCTCGCGCCGAGTCCCTCCCGCTCTCGCGATCCACCCTGCCCCTCCGCTGCTGCGGCTCCGCTCTCCTTTCCCTCCCCTTGCTCCTCTGCCTGCCTGCCCTCGTCGCCGCGTGCTGGGCTGGGCTCACTCTCCCCTGCGGGGCGCAGCAGGGAGCTTTCGCCGAGCCCCTCCTGCTCGTACCTCTTCTGCCCCCCCCCCCCCTTCCCTCCCGGGCCTCTGCTGCTCCCTGCCCCTCGTCGCTACGTGCCGGACTCGGCTCTCCCTCGCCCGCGGGGCGCCTCTGGCCAGCGACGCCCCTGGTGCGCTGCTGCGTAAGCTCGTGCTGTGACGCCCTCTGGGCGGCGTGCGGCGTGGGGCGGCCCGCAATGGCGCCCGGCACTCGGCGCGCCCAGCTGCTCGCGCACTGGCGCTCGGGAATCGGCGTGAATCGGGATGCATCCCTTCATGTCCAACCTTTGCTGTCCTTGCCGCCCTCCGCCTTCTTCTCCGTCCGCTCGTGGCCCTTGCCGCCTTCCCCGCCTTCCCCCGCCCTCTGCGGTTGCCTCAGATGGTGACGTTCGCATCTCTTGTACTCGACCGCGCCTCCTGCTGCTGCTCTTGCATGGTTGCAGCGTGGCACGCCGGTTACCGCGTCTGGTTTCTGGCCCCTGGGGGCCCTGGCGCGCGTGGTGCGCCTGGTGCGCCTGGTGCTGCATGGTTGTTCCGTCTGTCTTTTGGGCCCGCGCAGGGCCTCTGGCCGTTGAGTAGGTTGCTCCGGTCGCTCAGCGAGGTCGAGACAACGCCCCGTGCTGCTGGACAGGGGGTGCGCAGATAAGGACGACCGTGGTGTGCTGATATCGGGGGCGGCCAAGAGGGGGGTGTCCAAGAAGGGGGTGCGCAAATCATGGCCGGCGGCATGTGCGCGGCCCCGGGGGGGGGGGGCAGGGACGTAATGAAACAAGAAGAGGCGCCGTGAGATCGGAGGAGATATCATGGCCCCCGCCATGATGTCGACCCCCCCCAGTCATCACCCCACTCTTTGCAGCCCCAGATGATATGCAGGTTGCCCCTCAGCTCCGTCCGCCCAGCTCACTACGAGGTGTTGCCGGTGCCCAGGCGTGCGCACACAGTGCGCAAACAAGCCCTTCTCGTGTCGAGAGCTGCCAGCGCCAGCGAGGTCCCGTTGCCCTAGACCCTTCGACCCCGTCCTGTGGTTGGTCTCGCACCAGCATTACCTGGCAGTCGTGCCTCTCTTCCCCCGATTCACTGTTCCTTCTCCCTTTCTCTCTCTCTAACTGGGATCTTCTCCTGCTCCTCCTCCTCCTCTTCCTCCTCCTCCTCCTGTCCTCCCCCTCCCTCCTCTCGCCGTTCCCTCCGCCTTCATGGGTTGGCAGGAAGGAGCGGCATGTGAACGTACACTCGCGCACTTGCGCGCCGCAACTGACCTTGGCGACGAGGCAAGCGCTAGCGCAGCTCCTAGGTGGCCCCCCAAACTGTTCCGCACGGAGCAAAACCCGGCCCCCTGGGCGCGGGCACGCGCGCGGGGCACTTGCCCCACTGCCAACGCCGAATTTGGGACAGCGTTCATGCCTGCCCTTTGCCCAGGGTTTCGGCACCAACGCACTCCGCTTGGGAGTGCCGCGCCCAGACCCAGACCCAGAAGGAGGAGGACGAGGAGGAGGAGGAAGGGGAGGAGAGGAGAGAGGGAGCGGACAGAGGGGGGGGGGATGGGGGGAAAGAGGACGAGGCGGAGGAGGCGGAGGAGGCGGAGAAGGAGTAGCGGAGGGGGGGGGCGCGGAGGAGGCGGAGGAGGAGGCGGAGATGAGAGTATAATGAGGAGGGGGCAAGGTCGTGAGCGGAGGAAGGGGGAGCAGCCAGAGCGGTCGTGAGCGGGGGAAAGGGAGAAATAAGAGGAAGAGCAGGGAAAGGAGGAGGAGGAGGAGAAGAAGAAAGGAGAAGAGGAAGGGTAACAAGAGGACCAAAATAAACCCGACATGCATCAACGATTAGGCAATACCCCGTCCCAGGTCCCCTGCTCACTTTTCCCTACAAGCAATAGTTTGCACTGCGCGAAACGTCCTCCTTAAAGACGAGCGTCCCACTGGCCCGAAAATTCTGGCGGGAGCTCCGTTTCGAAAGAAACTGCTCTCCATACTTCGAGCCATGAAGAATGTGACAGGGTTGGGTCTTCCAGTTTCGGGGGGGGACCCAATGACAGCCCCGCTTTCACAAGAAACCAGTATCCATCCGCAAGAACTGCTGCACACGTCAAACTTCTGACCAGGAGGCTCAAGCAACGCTCGAGCGAAAGCCCCGCGTGGGAACCTAGCGCAAACATGGGAAGGTGCCAGCCTCGTGCTGAAAACGAGACGCCCTCCGTCCGTGGAACGGTTCGAAGGCTCCAAAGCGGCGGGGGATTTCGAGGCGATACGCCGATACCAGCCCTAGCGACACACCTGGTGGTGCGACACTGAGGAGATATCCACAAAGAACAGGGGCGAAGGAGGATGAAAAGCGAGGGGCGAGGAGGACAGGCGAGGAGTAGCGAGGAGCGAGCGCCCATCTGGCCCCGTCCTGCGGGCAGGGACGCGCCCTTTCGGGTGGGACGGGGGAGGCCAAGCCCCCTGGAAAAATATAGAAATCGTGCCATTCGCATTTTCCAAACTTCACAAAGCCGCGACCCGCGACTCGCGACGCGCGAGTAATTATCTTCGCGCCCTCGCGGCGCCGCCGTGTTGAAAGGCAGCTCTGCGGGCCAAGCCGCGACGCCCGAAGTATGGTCCCCATCTTCGCGCCGACGCGGGTGATCTAGCGAACCGGGCGCCTCCGTTCCACCAATATCCAAAATGCCTTCTCGCCACGAAAGCCCAAATGATGGAACAGGAGTCGCCGTGTTTCCTCCGGGAAGGGTCGCTGGCGGATGGTCATCACAAGAATGCTTGGCCGTTGAGTCCCAGAGGTTCGATAAGGAAATCATGATGATGAGCTGGTATACGGCTTACTGAAGAATTCGGGCGTAGGGGATCCATCTCCCTCCTGACCCTCCCCATGTTCTCTCCTTTTCCTCATCCACCATCTCCCCCCAACTCATCGACATGCTTCCCCCTCCCCAAACCCCTCGCCCCGAAGACGCCCCGAAAGCATCTGAATCATGGGGGGGGCAAAAAGCCCCCAAACAGGCTACGAGGGCCCCAAAGAGGCCGTCGGGACGGTCAAGAAAGGCCCCCGGCCGCCGTGAAACCAATCCAAAACGTTCACGCTAGCCTCCACACGGCCCAAGAGGCCCCCAAGACGCCCCAAAAAGTACCGAAGAAGCGTGCCAAGACGGCCTAACAAGAAAAAAAAATCGCTTTCCTTCAAGGAAAACGTGAATTTTTAGCACAGTCGCCACTTGTGCGTTGACAACGTCCAAGGCGGCCCACGAAGCCTTCTAGATCGCTCCAAGAAGGCCCAAGAGGCCCCCAAGAGTGCCCCCAGACGACCCAAGAGGGCCCCAAGGCCGCTCAAAAAGCTTCCAAGACGGCCCAAAGGGGCCCCGAGGAAGCCCCAAGAAGGGGCCCAGAAGGGGAACCCGAACGGACATTTCGAGCATGCGACCCCAAAACGCCCCCCGGTTGCCCCAAGAAACCCCCACCAACAGGCCCCCCGGGAGCTCCGGGAGGCCCCCAAAAGGTTCAAAAACTGCCTCCCACACGCCCTCAGGACGCCTCCAACGAGACCCCACCTGACACCCGAGGGGTCACAGACCCGCAGCCCAGGCACTGTGGTGGGATGTGCCGGAGGCCATTTGGTAATACTCTGGTCTGTTGACATATGCCCGCCGATTGTCACCGTGGGTTCTCGCCCGCTCCCCTATGTTTGCACGGCGAACGCTGAACATGTCAACGGCCTAAATCACTACAGCTGATGCGGGCGGTGCCGCGCTTGCCGGATCCCGGGGGAACTTGTCGCGCGCACACAGTAAACTGTCCAAGAGGGCGCCCCGACACGCCCCACATCTCGATCTCAGACGCCCACGACGGCTCCAAAACCTATTTTAACAAATGCTCGCCATCTGTAAACGTGGGTTCTCGCCCGGCTCCCCATGCGCGCACGGCGAACACTGAAAACGAGGTCCCAAGAGTACTTCGAAGTCTCCGAATTATCGCCTCCTGACCCTCGAGAGGTCCCCCTTCTGCCGGGGGCCATTCGATAATCTCCGTTCCCAAATGTTTGCACGGCGAACGCTGAACATGTCAACCACCAAAAACCACGACCGCTGGTGCGGACGGTGCCGCGCTTGCCGGGTCCTTGGGGAACTTGCCGCGCACACACCGTAGCGTGTCCAAGAGGGCGGCCCCGACACGCCCCACATCTCGACCCAAGACGCCCACGACGGCTCAAAAACCTATTTTGACAGATGCCCGCCATCTGTAAACGCGGGTTCTCGCCTGATTCCCCATGCGCGCACGCTGAACAGTGAAAATGAAGCCCCAAGAAAACTTCAAAAGGCTCCGAATTATCGCCTCCTGACCCTCGAGAGGTCCCCCTTCTGCCGAGGGCCATTCGATAATCATGATTCTGGTATGTTGACATATGCCCGCCGATTGTCACCGTGAGTTCTCGCCCGTTTCCGTATGTTTGCACGGCGAACGCTCAACATGTCAACGGCCTAAATCACTACAACTGGTGCGGGCGGTGCCGCGCTTGCCAGGCCCAGGGAACACTTTTCGCGCGCACACGATGGACTGTCCAAGAGGGCCCCGACACGCCCCGCATCTCGTGTCAAGACGCCCATGACGAATCCAATACGTAGTTTTACAGATGCCCGCCATCTGTAAACGTGGGTTCTCGCCCGTTTCCCTATGCGAGCACGCGAAACACTGAAAACGAGGTCCCCAAAGAACTTCAAAGGCTCCGAATTATCGCTTCCGGATCGCCCCTCGACCGCGTTGTTGACAGCCCTCGCCAACCCATTTCCACACCTCTGCACACACTCTTTCAATTGGGACTGGGGGGGGCCACCCCGGGATCCCCCCGAACGATCATGGGGGGACCGAGGGCGCCAAAACAGGTCGAGAGTGCCCCAAAAGAACTCCGGAGGTGCATGAAAGCCGCGAATCCCCGAAAGAGCTCTCCAAGACGCTCACGCTGACCTCGAGATGGCCCAGGAGGCCCCCAAGACGCCCCACGAAGCCGCCAAGAGGGCCCCCAAGGGGCTCCTGGGAACCCAAATCTCCACCGTCCTTTCGGAAAACGTATATGTTTCGTATATTCGCCTTGTTTGGGTTCCACGATGTCCACCGCAGCCCCGGAGGCTTTCATGATCGACCCATGCAGGCCCCAGAGGGTCCCAAAAATATTCCAAGACGCTCCGAGAAGGCTCCCTGACGGGCCGACAAGCTCCCAAGACGTCCCGGGAGGGCCCCAGGACGGCCCCAAGAGGAAACTCAGAGGCAGAACCCGCGCAGATGTTTCCTGCTTTGGGCTCCAAGATCCCCCCAGGTGGCCCGACGAAGCTCCCAACCGGCCCCCCAGAGAGCCTCCAGACGGCCCCAAAAAGCATCCAAGAGGGCCCCACGAAGCCCCAGCTACCCTAATGGCAGGAGCGGTCGGACTGGATAGAATCAGATCGAAACGTGCGTCGAAATGGGCCGCATCGGATCGGGATGCGCAATGACTCAATGCACGCTTCGGACCACGTCGGATCGTCGGAACGTCGGAATCGAATCAAATCGGCCTGGCCGAAACCGACACCGAAATGGATCGACCAAATAGACGCGGACACCTGAATGACGGGAAGGGGATTCCGGCCGTGAAAAAACTTCACGAAGTCTGTTCCTCGACCCACCCGTGAGTATTCTCGACGTGTGGAGATTGATCTGGATATCTCCTGCTCTGCCTCACACTCCAAGCCTTCGGCTCCCCATGGCCCCTAAGAAGCCTTCGCGAAGCTTCAACAGGGCCCCCAGAGGCCCCAATGAAGCGCCCAAGGGCACCAAGAAGCCCCAAAACGGCGCCCACAGGGGACCTCAGGAGCAACACGCCACAACCGCCAGTCACCCAAGGGGTCGGCGGTGTGGCGGAAGCCCAAGCATCCACGTCCAGAGGTGACGTGCTGAGCGGCAGCGTTTTTCGGCGAACGCCTGAATGCAACGTATCCAATGTATCCAAAGATTCCATAATTGCAACATATTGTACTGTGTTACATTATTATGTATCCCCCCTAACCCCCCTCTGGGAGCTGCGCCACACCGCCGGACCAAAGTGATCCCCCCCTTCTGGGGCCCCCAAAACCTACAACAACTTATGACAAATCAACAAATTCGGCCTCTTGGGCCTCTTGGGGCTCCAAGAGGGCCTCAAGATGGCCCAAGATGGCCCTAAGACGGCCCAAGACGGCCCAAGATATTCCCAGCGGGGGCCCATGAGGCCCCCAAGACGGCCCCAAGAGGGCCCCAAAAGCTCCAAGGACGGCCCAACAGGGCCCAAGAGCGCCCATAACTGCGCCTCCAGAGGCCGAAACCATTGATTGTCCGATTGTTCTTGGAATATTTTAGCGTTCTCGTCTTTTTCGGCTTTCAAAAATCCAATATCCCGGCAAAGCAACCTAACAGCGATGTGTAGGAGCATATCTGGAAGCATTCCCCTTAAGATTCAGATGAGAATCCAGTTGTAGAATTGTGCTGTTCTCGTAGTCGTAGTCGCATTCGCGATGACAGTCGCAGTGGCAACGGCAGTCGCAGACACAGCCTCAGCCTCAGCCTGCCTCAGCCTCAGCCTCAGCCTGCCTCAGCCTCAGCCTGCCTCGGCCTCAGCCTCAGCCTGCTTCAGCCTCAGCCTCAGTCTGCCTTCAGCCTCGGCGTCAGCCTCAGGCTGCCTCAGCCTCAGCCTGCATCAGCCTCAGCCTCAGCCTCAGCCTGCCTCAGCATCAGCCTGCCTCAGCCTCAGCCTCAGCCTGCCTCAGCATTCAAAATGTGGCCCGGGAATGTAGTTCTGGGAACTCGAAGAACACGAAGTGGCCTACAGTTGGCTCCGGGCATTCAAATTCATGCCCAGGAATGGAGTTCTGGGAACTCGAAGACCACGAAGTGGCCTACAGTTGGCTCCGGGCATCCAAAATCTGGCCCGGGAATGGCCTACAGTTGGCTCCGGGCATTCAAATTCATGCCCAGGAATGGAGTTCTGGGAACTCGAAGACCACGAAGTGGCCTACAGTTGGCTCCGGGCATCCAAAATCTGGCCCGGGAATGGAGTTCTGGGAACTCGAAGACCACGAAGTGGCCTACAGTTGGCTCCGGGCATTCAAAATGTGGCCCGGGAATGGAGTTCTGGGAACTCGAAGAGCACGAAGTGGCCTACAGTTGGCTCCGGGCATTCAAAATGTGGCCCGGGAATGGAGTTCTGGGAAATCGAAGAGCACGAAGTGGCCTACAGTTGGCTCCGGGCATCCAAAATGTGGCCCGGGAATGGAGTTCTGGGAAGTCGAAGAGCACGAAGTGGCCTACAGTTGCATCCGGTTATTCAGAATGTGGCCTGGGAATGGGGTTCTGAGAGGTCGACGAGCACGAAGTGTGTGACTGTTGGTGAAAAACGAGCCCGGCACAGGCCCGGCCGGCAACTCCCAACGCCTGCCCGGACCCCCCTGTGGAGTGATCTGTGAGCTCTTTTGAGTCAACTAGAAACCTATCAGTCTTCGCTGTTAGGTAATAACGGCCCAAGCAGCTTCCATAATTGCCCTAGAACACAAAAAAAATATCCCGGCAAAGCAACCTAACAGCCATGTGTAGGAGCATATCTGGAAGCATTCCCCTTAAGATTCGGATGAGAATCCAGTTGTAGAATTCTGCTGTTCTCGCAGTCGTTGTCGCATTTGCGAGGACAGTCGCAGTGGCAACGGCAGTCGCAGTCACAGCCTCAGCCTCAGCCTGCCTCAGCCTCAGCCTCCGCCTGCCTCAGCCTCAGCCTGCCTCAGCCTCAGCCTCAGCCTGCTTTAGCCTCAGCATCAGTCTGCCTTCGGCCTCGGCCTCAGCCTCAGCCTGCCTCAGCCTCAGCCTGCATCAGCCTCAGCCTCAGCCTCAGCCTGCCTCAGCATCAGCCTGCCTCAGCCTCAGCCTCAGCCTCAGCCTGCCTCTGCCTCAGCCTCAGCCTGCTTCAGCCTCAGCCTCAGTCTGCCGTCGGCCTCGGCCTCAGCCTCAGCCTGCCTCAGCCTCAGCCTGCATCAGCCTCAGCCTCAGCACGAAGCGACCCAGCTAGAAGGACAAAGCGCTGAATGTACACCGATGTGTTCGACGACTGCGTATGTAATGATGTGACGATATACAGACTGAGCCCTTCGTGAATGTCTACATGTTTTTCTGACGCCTACAAACGGCGCTGACGTGTGTGAGAAAATTGTCCGCGCAGCAAAAGCCGGCGAAGCGTGCGGGAGCTCGCATGCTGAGACAGACTACGTCTGCAGACCGCCAGCTGCAAAAAGTTGCGAGCGGCTCTTGGAAGATGTTTACGGAACGGAGCTACGGTGTCTGAAAACATTGGCATCGAAGGGAAGAGCCTCGGAGCCCTGCAACCTGAGAAACACCGCAGGAACTCGCATACTGAAAAGGAATGCATTGCAAACCGCACGCTGCGAACCCTGCAGGCTGAGAAGCACCGCAGGATGTCGCATGCTGAAAAGCACTTGTACTGCAGAGCGCTAGCATCTATCTCGGGCTCGGACCCCCCCGTCCTGATCCAGAACGTGTCCGGCCACGGCCTGAAAATGCCGTTCCAACTCCCGAGGATCAGCTGGCACTCCGGCTCTGGGACACTCCAGTACGTCTTGAGCACCTTGAGCCAGGCCCCATCTCGGGATCCCCACAGCACGCTGTACTTGACCGAGACCGTGCCGAACTCATAACAATTGACCTCCGAAGGACCTGCGAGTGCAGGCTGAGAAACACCACGCGATTGCAGGGCACGGCATTGCGTGTCACATGAGTGCAGGCTGAGAAGCACCACATCTCGTTTGCCAGAGATCACTCCCAGGTTATTTGATCCCGCAACACCAGCCACGGCGTAGCTGCCACAGGGGCCGCAGATAGCAACGGTTCGGTCACCCAATTGGCGTTCCGGTGAGTCACAATTCGCGCGTGGCTCCACGAGCCTGTGTAGCGCGATTTGCGGGGCACCAGTGTGCTGTAGGTGTTGTTGCCGTAGCAGAAGACGGCCTCTGGAGCCCAGTGCGGATTCCAGCGGACAGCGTAGACCCTGTGGGCGCCATTGCGGATGACGTCGCGCGCACCTTCGATATGTGCCACCCATCGAAGCCAGTCAAATGCTGAGCCATCGGTGATGTCAACAGCACCTGGGGCAGTCTCGCCATGGTGGTAGTGCAACAGCGATTGGAGAGCGGCGCTGGCTTCGTCGCGGCCCACAATCTGGCGCGAGCAGGCTGCCTCTTGCAGGTGCTCCTGTGTGAAGAGCAGTGGGGCATCACCGCCAGTCTCGGCAGGCTGAGCAGCGCCACCGTCAGGCACGGCAGTCTGAGCAGCGCCGCCACGAGGAACATGAGGCTGAGCAGCGCCAGGCTCAGGCACGGCAGGCTGAGCAACGGCGCGTGGTGGACCGACATAGGTGGGCTCATCGGGTCGGCCGTTCTTATGGTAATGCAGGCGCATGGCTGAACCGTCTGCACGACGGAACTCGAAGAAGTGCCTGCCGTGGCCATCCGTGTTGGAGTAGTTAGGGTCGCGCTCTGTCTCGATGATGCGAAAGAGAACCTGGGCGATGCCCTGCCCGATTATGCGCTCAGCGAAACCCGGAGCGGCAGACCGAAGCAGTTGCTTCCAGTCGTAGGACGGGTCGTTTGTTACGTCTTTGAACGACAAGTTGTTGACAATGCACTCGGCGCGCAGCGCGCGCTGCCACTGGCAGGCGGTCTTGCCGCCCATCCCTGGTGTACGGCGGATGTCTTCGAGGTGAGCCTGCTCAAAGACCACGTCGACACCTGGCTGAGGAGTCGGTGCGGGCGGATCCGGCAGAATCTCCCACGGGCCATCGCACGGGGCCGGGGGTGGCGGGGGCGATGCCTTGCCGCGTGCTGGCATTGTGACAAGGCAGGCTGAGGAGCACCGCCGCGGCTGGACGGCCAGGTGAAACTCGAGCAAACATGGTTAAGGATGATGATGATGGTGTTGATAGGAAACCCGGTATCAGCGAGTTGATGTACAATGAGGTGTCCGCAAACGAGACACTGCTGTCAACGCTGTTATAACTAACCACAAACGAGACACTGCTATCAACGCTTGCACAATTAAAAAGAAACGCTGGCATTGACACTACTAGCAATACCAAAGTGGAGTTTAAACGAGGCACTGCCATCAACCGATTCAACTTCCAATGAAAGAAGATCACAAATGAGTTCACTCTGAAGTGACCCATGGGTATCAATGCGAGAAGTCTCTGCAAACTATTCACTCATGGCGACCGCCGCGCACACGCGTGTAGGAAATCGTTGATGATGATAGTGATAATGGAGTGGGGGCCAGTAATGCAGATACACTGCTGTGCATTCACTTGCTGCGAAAAGAAACTCTGCATGAATGAGTTGATATATAATGAGTTGTCCACAAACGAGACACTGCTATCAACGCTTGTATAAGTAAAAAGAAACGCTGCTATCGACACTTCCCCCAATACTGAAGTTGTCTTTGAACGAGTCACTGCCATGAACGGCTTCAACTACAGTGTAACGAAAGGAACTGCAGGCTGAGAAGCACCGCAGGCCAACGTGAACCAGTCGTGGTGATGAGGATGAGTGAAATCTGCGATGATGATAGCGATCATGAAGTCGGTTGTAGGAACCCACTTTTGTAGTAACCAACATACACTGGTATGCATTCACTTATGGTGAAAGGAAACTCGGTATCAGTGAGTTGATATAGAATGAGTTGTCCGCAAACGAGACACTGCTATCAACGCTTTTAGAACGAAGCGAACCCATCAGAACACTGTTATCAACGGAAAGAATGCTGTAGAAGGACAAAGCGCTGAATGTACACCGATGTGTTCGACGACTGCGTATGTAATGATGTGACGATATACAGACTAAGCCCTTCGTGAATGTCTACATGTTTTTCTGACGCCTACAAACGGCGCTGACGTGCGTGAGAAAATTGTCCGCGCAGCAAAAGCCGGCGAAGCGTGCGGGAGCTCGCATGCTGAGACAGACTACGTCTGCAGACCGCCAGCTGCAAAAGGTTGCGAGCGGCTCTTGGAAGATGTTTACGGAACGGAGCTACGGTGTCTGAAAACATTGGCATCGAAGCGAAGAGCCTCGGAGCCCTGCAGCCTGAGAAACACCGCAAGAACTCGCATACTGAAAAGGAATGCATTGCAAACCGCACGTTGCGAACCCTGCAGGCTGAGAAGCACCGCAGGATGTCGCATGCTGAAAAGCACTTGTACTGCAGAGCGCAGGCTGCGAAACCTGCAGGCTGAGAAGCACCGCAGGAACTCGCATGCTTTCGAACACTACTGCTCGAGACCGCAGCTGGAGAGCGGCAGACCGCAGGCTGAGAAGCACCGCGGGCAGGGAGACTTGCAAAACTCAGATGTCCTGATCGTCTTGGAGGAAGTCACGCCAGTCCGGCGGCTGCCAAGAATCGATGATGCGCCTGGAGCCACCGCCCGTGCTGCCGCCGATGTCCAGGTAGTCGCCATCGCCCCTGAACAGACGGCCGTGCCCCAACGCCAGAATCGCTTGGTTGCGGATTTGAAGCAGCGCTCCGCTCTCAAACATCTGCAACACGTCCAGCTGCCTGCGCGTGAAGTTCGGCTTTGGCTGGCCAGCCTGGGCAGACAGATGGAGGGAAAGCCGCTCCCCCTCGTTGTAGCGCGCGATGGCCTCGGCCTTCTGGCGGCGCAGCCGGCGCCGCTGTTGCCGCAGAGCTTCCTCGGGAACTGCTGCATCACGGCCCTCACTGTGATCAGCTTGCAACGCTTGCGTTAGCCAATCAACGTCGAAGCGCCCTGAGAAGGCCAGCACCTCCCAGATCTGTTTGGTACCGGCCACACGTTGCAAATGGCGATGCCACCGCTTACGCTTCTGGTCTTTCACAAACTTGGCGACGCTACCCAGACCTGCACCCTTGGCCTGGCCACCTTTTCCCGCAGGCTGAGAAGCACCGTGAGAACCTTTCTTACCGCCTGGCCCTTTGTTAGGACCCTGCGGAACCGCATGGCCCCCTTGTGGCGCAGACTTGCCTTTCGCTTTTCCCTTTTCGATATCCCGTTCCTGAAGCGCACGCTGCTGCCGCGACTGCTCGTACTGGTCGCGAGCTACTCTGACCAATTCCTGGCGCTCAGGCTCCGTGAGAACGTAGCGCATGTCGTCGATGTTCTTGCTCCGCAGAAAGTCATGTCGAAGCTTCAGGACAGAGAGAATGGCTCGGCCAGTCTCCTCCTGAGACGCAAAGGCCGCGTCATATTCCGAGCCAGGCTGAGGAGCGCCAGCTGGATTAGTGTCCGCTGGCTCCGTGGACTTCCTCTTTTTGAAAAGCAAGAGACTGAGATGATGGAGGACTTTCGGATCGTACTCCTCGTCGTACCTGTCGTCCCAAAGCTGCCTCAGCTCCCTGTGCAAGTCGTCCGCGCGATTCTGAACGACATCCTCGACGTAGTCGGGATCACCCGGTGAAGTCGGTGAAAGCGGAGGAGTAGAACTCGGCGACCGATCCCAATGCACAGAAGACTCGCGGTCCGCCTGTACGCTGACGTCGGCGTCGGAGACGTTTTCGACGACAATCTTCCGCCTCTTGCTCTCCCCAGGCTGAATAGCACCAGGGAGAGTGAGCACAACCGCCACCGCATCGTGTGCGTCGTTGCGCATGCCACGATCCGTAAAAGACGCGCCAACGGCAATGGAGCAGAAACGGGCGACTGCTCCGCAGACCGCGACGTGGTCGCCTTTGAGGTCGGCCGGAGTGGCATGGACCTCCCATACCTTCTCGTCGTTCTGCTGGCGCTGGTAAGCCTCCCGCGCCTCCTGGAAAGTGAGGTTGTCGTCGCCGACTACAAGCAGAACGACTGCCTGGTTTAGATTCTCAAGAATCTTGGCCAGGCCGTCCAGGTGCAAGCGGAGATGGCGAACTGTCCGCTTTCGAGTCTGGATGGTCGGCGGTTTCTTGCCGCACACGATGTGCATGTTGGCGATCACCACGTGGAACTTGTCATGGCCTGGTTTGTTCACCTCAAAATGTGAAATAACAGCATCAATCTCTCGGCCGCTAGGAGGCCTGTAAACTTTGCTGTCTTCGCACAGAGTCAGTTCCGCAGGCTGAGAAGCACCGCGGAACCCCCAGAGAGTCAAGTAGTTGTCGACCTCCGAGAAGCGAATGCCATCACCGAAAGGCTTACTGAGGATCTCTGTCACGTTGATCCCTGCTCGGCGAAAGCCTTCACGGAACGCACCGACCTCGCAGCCACAGACAATATCAGCATCAGCGGTCTCCACTATCGTGGCGCACAACCTTCCGAAGTTAGCGCAGTGAGTGGCCGCCTGCTTACCAGTCATCATGCCCTGCTCGAACCCGAAATTGAACGAGGCGACCGTGAAAGACGCAGGCTGCACAGCGCCAGAACCAGGCGTCTGTCCACCTTCCTCCGCAGGCTGAGAAGCACCGCGAGGCGGCGCAGGCTGAGAAGCACCGCGAGGCGGCGACACTTCGGACGAGCCTCGCGGAGCAGAGGCTGCGGATGAACGTTGGACATGGGGGTACGGCCAGGGGAACGCCATTGCAATCAAAACTCAGTGGTCTGCAGTGAATGAATGCAGTGGCACGATTGAATGCAGAGGACTGCAGTGTCACTAGCAAGTCCTGAACCAAACACAGCTGTGGCGGAAGGAGTATGAAGCGTCTGGCTATTCAAAATGTGGCCCGGGAATGGAGTTCTGGGAACTCGAAGACCAGGAAGTGGACTAGAGTTGGCTCCGGGCATCCAAAATGTGGCCCGGGAATGGAGTTCTGGGAAATGGAAGAGCACGAAGTGGCTTACAGTTGGCTCCGGGCATCCAAAATGTGGCCCGGGAATGGAGTTCTGGGAAATGGAAGAGCACGAAGTGGCCTACAGTTGGATCCGGCCCCCCAGAATGTGGCCCGGGAATGGAGTTCTGGGAAATAGAAGAGCACGAAGTGGCCTACAGTTGCATCCGGCCCCCCAGAATGTGGCCTGGGAATGGAGTTCTGGGAAGGCGAAGAGCACGAAGTGTGTGACTGTTGGTGAAAAGCGAGCCCGGCTCACTGCCGCCCGGCAACTCCCAACACCTGCCCGGACCCCCCTGTGGAGTGATCTGCTGCTCTCTTTTGATCCCACTAGAAGCCTATCAGTCTTCGCTGTTAGGTAAAAAACCCAAGAGGGCCCCAAGACGGCCCAAGAGGACCCCAAAACGACCCAAAGAGGCCCCCAAGACGGTCCAAGAGGCAGCGAAGACGGCCCAAGAGGACCACAAGAGGGCTCCAATGCGGCCGCGAGAGGCCCCCAAGACAGCCTCCGACGGGGCGCAACGGCGCAAAAGCGCCCCAAGACGGCCCAAGACGCTCCTAAGAGGCCCCAAGAGGCCCCCAACAAGCCTCCAAGAAGTCCCCCAGAAGCCTCCGAAAGGCCTTCAACAAGCCCCCCAAAGGCCACTGGTGTGTAATGTTATTTTCTCCCCTCTGGGCGAACTGCGGCGCAGCGCCAGCCAGGTGGAAGTTGGTCACTGCAGCGCCCATGATTGGAGCCGGCGATGGAAGGGAAGATGGGGAGGGTGTGTGAAAAGGAGGGAGGGGGGAAAGCCCCCAAAGAAGCCCCCAAAAGACCAAAAGAAACTCCCAGGAGGCCTCCAGGAGGCCCCAAAAAGGCTCCCAAGAGGCCCCGCGACGACG